>PVHY01028184.1:0-15487 GCA_004024945.1 Uropsilus gracilis | reverse complement strand
TTTAGGTAACTAGATTCATCAGCGCTCCTCTCCTCGGTGGAACCCGAGAATGTCGGGGCTAGATGAGACCTGGAGATTTTCAGCTCAGCTGACCGAGGTCTCCGACATTCACTGGGTTGTCAACGGTCCTCAGGCCCCCCGCTCTGCAGGACGCTGTGTGGGTGTTGCGCGCCCAGAGTTAACTAGGCCAAGGTCCTGCCCTCCTGAGCTCCGTCTGGTGGCTTTTCCCGATGTTTTCCTCCCTGTCCCCTCCCCTGACCCAGTTCTCCATCTGTTCTCCGAGGCATTAAAGGCCAGGCAGGTGTGACAGTGGCACAGCCTGGGGCCCTGCGCCTGCCTGGGGGTGACCTCAGGACTTCTCCAGGGTCTTGCTGGGAAGGACAGGGTGGGGGGTGTCAGCCCAGGGCAGACCGGAAGCTGAAGTGGAAGGCTCTGGCCGGTCCTGCTTGCCCGTCACACCGAGGCAACATGGAGCATTTCCGGGGTACAGTGGGCAGCTCGGAATTGCTTCAGGGCCACTTCCTCCCTCAGACACAGGGATTTCTGGGACAGCAGGGGAGAAACCCAAGTCTTATCTTAAAGATGAAAGCACTCTGGAGGCGTCTGGACTCTCCCTATCGGTGTCGCTTTCTTTTTCTTTTTTTTTTTGAGACTAGGTCTCACTATGTTGCCGGGGGTAGTCCCGATCCCGCAGACTCAAGTGATCCCAGCCTCAGCCTCCCAGGTAGCTGGGATTACAGACACCTGCCACCACACCTGGCTTCTTTTTCAAGACTGGGTCTCTCTATGTTGCCCAGGGCAGTCTTGAACCCGTGAACTCAAGCAACTTTGGCCTTTTGCCTCCCAGCTCTAGGATTACAGGTTGCGCCACCATGCCCATCCGGTGTCTCTTTGTTTCTCTCTCAGACCTGCCTCGCCGATCAGGTGGAACCACCAAGTCCCAGCAGACCTGAAGTCAGGACTGACGGAAATAGAGGCTCAGGTTCTGGGTGGGGTGAAGCGATGCTGAGGCTGGAAAGCTGCTGGGGTCTGTGCGTCCTGAGGGGTTCTGGGAAGGGCTGGAGGAAGCAGAGCTGAGCCGTCTCTGGGCTTCTAAGATGGACTCTCTGACTGCACAGGTATCCCCTGAGCAGAGCCGCGGCAGCTTCTGGGCTCTCCTGCTCTGACTCACTCCCTCACCTCACGTACCCCCTTGGGAGATGCCCTGTTGTCAAAGAAACTCCGACAGACCAATAGGCATGGAGGGCTGGGACTGAGGCTCTGGAGAGAAAGCCTCAGGCTTCTTTCCCTGAGATGGATGTCAAGTAGTTCACCTGGGCAAGGTGGGCTGGGGGCATGGCAGACTTGGGAGAGAAGACAACTGGGAGAGAAAATTCCTTTAAGGAAAGAGCCGCTGTTTGATTTCCCTAATTTTAAAATACATTCTCCCTTTGCTCTCCCCTCCTCTCTCCTCCTCCTCCTCTTCCTCCTTTTTCTCTCCATTCCCTCCCTCCCACTCCTACTTCTACCCTCCCCTCTCTTCCTCATCTCTCCTCCTCCCAACCTTTACCCCTTCTCACTCTCGCACCAGTCTGTTTCTCTCTCTCTCACTTTCTCTCTCTCTCACTTTCTCTCTCTCTCTCTCTCTCTCTCCCCTCTTTTCACTTCCAGCACAGACAGTCTTTATACAATTAAAGTAGGACAGGAATGTTTTTCAAGGCTTTAAAATATCCTTGTTAAGGAAATTCACTGAGAGGAAGACACTCCACTTAATTTCTTGGAAAATAAAAAGCATATGGTGGGAACTGCTGTTGCTTCCCCAGTGCCCCAGCTCCCTCCTCAGGAGGGCACATCTCTGGCTCACCTGTCAGGCACACCAGGCAGGTGGGACCTGGGTGACGATGGTCAAGTTCAAATTTGCAGTCTCCCATCTGGCTTCTGGCCTGAGTTCTGTTTGGCAGGGGACTTCAAGGACCAGGAAAAGGCCTTTGAATGTGTGGGTAGGAAACAGCTCTTGCCTCCTCCCTCAAGCAGTGTTACCCCACATCCTGAGGCAAGGCTTCAACTAACCCACACGGCCCCCACTGTGCCCCGAATAGTCGCAGCAAAGGCTCACGGTGGAGGGAGAGGCCAGAGTCACTGCCGCAGAGATAAGGCAGCAGCTGTAGCCTTGTGAACTGAATGCCACAGAAATCACCCAGAAAGGGCCAGTGTGGGTCCATGAAGATAAATGAAGTGGTTGTGGGGGGTGGCACTTGATTTTTCTGGGTCCCTTGGGGATCTGACAAACCCCTTCCTGCCAAATGGACATCTATGCAAAGTAACATGATTTTGCACATCCCCGGGGGATGGTATAGGCCCAGCCAAACAGGGACCTTAACCCTGTGCATCAGTCTTCAGAGGGTTCTATGCTAGTCCATCTCCATTCCTATACTGCTCCCTGGGGCCGGGCCAGTCCCGGAGTTGACACCCGGAGCTACGCCCCTCTTCTTGACCATTCTGCAGCTACCTGGGCCCTTGGTTCTTTGCTCAGACCCAAACTCACTTTCAAGGCTTCACCTGACTTGTCTTCTTGAATCCTGCAGCCTGCCACCTGCCTGCCAATCTGAAGGCTCAACAGAGCAATTCTTGAGGGCCAGGGAACCTCCCAAATGCGTGCACAAGCTCAGGAGGAGACAGAATAAAGGCCCCAAAGATGACCACAGCCAGTCCCCAAAACCTGTGACTACATGTCCTCGTGTGGCAAAGGGGGCTTTGCAGATTCAGTTCCACTTGGGATTTGGGTCTGGGGGATTAACCTGGATTATCCAAGTGGGCCCAAAAATCACAACTGGAAAAGGGACCAGGGAGAGAGATTTGAAGATACTGAGCTGTCCTGCTGGCTACGTGGAAAGGGGGAGGAGCCAGCCTTGGCAGGCAGCCTCTAACAACTGGAAAGGCAAGGAAACAGATTTCCCCAGCAAGAAATAGGATCCTGTGACCCTGAGAATATGGGCCATGCTCTGACCCCCAGAACTTTAAGAGATGAACCCGTGTTGTTTTAAATCAGTGAATTTGGGGTAAACCAGTCTAGCGGCTCTAGAATACAGCCCTTCCAGGTGCCAGACAGAACCAGGAATGGGGAGAGGAGAGAAGTAGGTGGCAGACGGGGCACCAGGGCACAGGACATTCCACCATGTGACATAGCAGCTGGAGGACCTGGGGCTCTGATTTCAAACATGACCTCCCATGTGGCTACAGAAGTACGGGTTGGATCAGAAGTACAAGTTGTTAACTTAATGTTCAGTTTTTTAGATATATATTGTTTGAGACTAGGTCACGCTATGTTGCCCGGGGTAGTCCCGATGCCATGAATGCAAGCGACCCCCAGTCTCAGCCTCCCAGGAAGCTGGGATCACAGGCACCCGCCACCGTGCCCAGCTGCTTTTTCGAGACCAGGTCTCACTATGTTGCCTAGGGTAGTCTCGAACCTGCGAACTCATGCGATCCCAGGCCTCTTGCCTCCCAGCGCTTGGATTATAGGTGTGTGTGACCACGCCCGGCATTTCCTACAGCTTTCATCTTCCATGACGTATGCCAGTGTTTACAGCTGGCATCACTGCAAATGCTAACTTCTCGCAGACAACGCAACACGGCCCTCGTCTTGAGTGGACACTGGTGTAGTCAGAGGTAACAGTGCTTTCCATCCTCCGTGTAGCCACGAGCCCCTGCTTCTTTCTCCTTTCTCCCTTCTCCCAGCCCTGCCACGTGTCCTGGGGGGTCCTTGGTGTGCCTCAGCTCCAGCCACTGCTCCCCTGTCCTCCGTCCCACCACCTCTCCAGTCACAGAAGTCCACTTGCTCTCATCACCCACCTCCTATCTGCTGGCCTGGTTCCTAGGCAACCGGAGATGAGCTCACAACTGAGCCCTATTAGGGACCCAGAAGAACAACAGTGACATAAGAACCAGGGTGACAGGCAGCCTGACCAGACCTGCTTTCTCTCTCTGTTCCATCTCCCCATCCTGGTCAGTGCACCTTTCCCACCCAGGACCTCTTGGGGTCTCTGAGGCTTCCTGCTCTTTGCACTGAATGTGCTAACCGGTATTTATTGAACCCCTTCTATATGCCAAGTGCCCGGATGAACCCTGCACCCTGCGGCCCTGGCGGTGAGCCCATGAAATGGCTCTTGCATGCACTCAACAGGTGCGGAACTGCACAGGGTAGGGGAGGGTCCACTTTTTCAGCCAATCAATTGCCAACAGATTCCTGCTCAGAGCTTTTGCCTTCCAGTCCGGCTGGCTTCCCGCTGCTTTTCATTCAAAGCGACCAAGGACTGATAATGGAATTTCAGGCCATAACCTGCCAGATGGATAAAGCATCCAAGGGTCAGAGAGGGCTCCAGAGTCTCAGCGTAAAGTTGGCATCCTCTCTGCTCTGCGAGCACTTCTGCACCGTTGTTGGGGGTGGCGTGTGCTGGGGGCACCCGCCCAGGCTGCCTGGGAGAAGCAGGCCCCTTGGAATTACTGCTGGGGTCTCAGAAATGCCATCAGACCTCACAAATAAAAATCTAGGACACCCAGTTCAATCTGAGTTTCAGAGAAACAATCACTTGTTGTGTAACAACCGCAACACTGCACAGTGTTGCCTACTGAGACTTTACGTTGTGTTTATCTGGAATGCAAGTGTATCTGGGTGCTCTGTCTCTGCCCGCGCAGCCTGAGGCGCGGGCGCGCAGGTGTGCGCTTCCGCGGTGCATGCAGGGGCGGGGCGCTTGCAGTTCCGTCCATTCGCCACAGGTGGGCAAAGCCGGGCTGGGAGAGCAGCGGAAGGCTGTGGGAACCAGGATGCCTTTCTCTCCCCTGCTAATTCCCCAGGCTCTAGGTCACCTCCTGCCCCACCTCTCCGGCCTTCTCAGGGCTCCCTTCTCCCAGCGGACTGTCCTTCTTTATTGACCTCAGGTCTGCGAGCTGAGCATGCAGGTCCGTCCATGCCATCGTCTCTGTGACTCAGGCCAGCCAGACTCCCAGGCCAGCACAAATTTCTCCCCAAACTGGAAGATGCCTCTTCAACATCCTGCTCATCAGAGCTATGACTCTTGGGCCTGGGATGCCCAGGGTTGTCCTAGGGAAGGGGGGAGGGGTGGAGCTGAGAGGGGGGGAAGAGGACCAAGCGGGCAGGGAGGGCAGGGTGATGTGGGTCAGAAGCCAGAGCGGTAGACCAGAAGTCCAGGCAGCGGTTCCAGGTGCCCAGAGCAGGACAAGCCCCTGAGGTCTGCTCTTCTAAGTCTCTCAATGCCTCATGGGAAAATGGAGACCCAGAGAAGGGCTGTATGAATGTCCATTCCTGACCAGTGCGGGCACTTTCAGTGACATCACCCAATTCTCCTAGTCTTTGGTAACCTTTCAGCAGTATAGGGTTTCAGAGAAAAACAAGTTTGAAGTTGGAAAACCCTGACCCACATCCCTTTTTACTCCTAATAAATGCAGACTATAAACTAGCAAATAAGGCCAGGCACGGTGGCTCATGCTTGTAAGCTTCAGCTTATGAAGCGGCTGGGGCTAGGGATCGCGGTTCGAGTGCCACCTGGGGCCCGTAGTGAGACCTAGTCCCAAACAATAGCTGGGTGTGGTGGTGCGTGCCTGTAATCCCAGCTACCTGGGAAGCTGAGGCTGGGGATTGCTTGAGTCTGTGGTACCCCGGGCAACGAGAGCCTGTGGTTCCACGGGCAAAAATAGCAGGACCTAGTCTCAAATAAATAAATAAATAAATAAACAAACAAACAAACAAATAAATAAATAAACTAGCAAATAAGATATTCATTTTATTTCAGGGAGGTCGTGTGATAAAAGCCACTCTTCTGGCTGAAGGTGTCTTGGGGAGCTGCATGCTTCAGTGTAGAGATGGCCAAGCCTAAGAACCCTGGCATACATAACCCACTTGAAGAGGGTACAGAAATGGCATCAGAAACTCTGCTCACAAGCTCTGAATCTCTCTCTCTCTCTCTCTCTCTCTCTCTCTCTCTCTCGACTAGGTCTCGCTATTTTTGCCCGTGAAACTGCAGGCTCACTTTGCCCGGGGTACCACAGACTCAAGCAATCCCCAGCCTCAGCTTCCCAGGTAGCTGGGATTACAGGCACGCGCCACCACACCCAGCTATTGTTTGGGACTAGGCCTCGCTCTGTTGCCCTGAGAGGGACTCAAACCACGATCCCTAGCCCCAGCTGCTTCATAGGCTGAAGCTTACAGGCACATATCAATGTGCCTGGCTAGCTAGCTCTGACCGTCTTAAGAGGGTACACCTGAAGTTCCCAGGGAACATGCACTTTGCCAAGAAGCATAGGAAAGGCCTGAAGAAGATGCGGACAGACAGCATCCGCCGTGAGTGCTCAGGCTCCTAGGCCCTTGTCGAGCCCAAGAAGAGCAGGCCAGGGCAGGTGTCCTGAAGTCCTGAAGGGCAGAGCCACAAGCTCAGCCGACCTGCCTGCATCCCTCACCTCAAGCTCGGGACACATGTCCCTGCCCGCATTGCCAAGGATCGTAGGCTCTGCCGGCTGGAGACAAGAGTCAAACCCAGTGGCAGGATAGGGTCAGCACAGCTCCCAAAGATGCACCGGCTGCCAAAGTGCTCAGGTCCCCACCAAGGCTCCAGAACAGGGAAGCCCACGTGTGGCCAGTCGAACCGACATGAGGCCCAGGCTGCGATCTGCAGGGCCCTGGTTCTTCCTGAGTTCTTTGCACAATCAAAGCAGAATCTGTCAAAAATAAAATTGGCATCTAGAGTCCTGGCAATCTTCGCATTGATGCCACTTAATGCATTCGCCAAAATAAATGAATCTCAAAGTAAGGAGCGTTGGTTTTAGTCTCGGACAGATCCAAGCCCACAGCCTGGGTCTGCCTTTGTGCAAACTGGGGCAGAGCCCTCAGCTCTTCAGAACCTGTTTCCTGGCTCACCCGAGGGGTCTGATGAGCAGCACCCACCTTGAAGGCTTGTGGAGAGGAAGTGGCACCTGGGAAGCGCTCGGTCCCGTGTCCAGTGCACTGCAAGTCACAAGCATGAGCTGATGTCCAGTGAGACCACTTGGTGGGGTTCCCAGCCCGAGCTGCCAGGCAAACAGGAGCCCTCTGACAGCGGTTATGCAGCCATGTGAGACCAGCGGCCTGGCTGGGAGACAGAGGCCTGTAGCACACTGCAGCCATGGCAGCTAGTGGTGAAGCACATGGGCTCAGACCTACAGCCCGGGATCCACCCCAACCCGTCACTGCCAGCCGTATGACGTCAGGTGTTCACGGAACCTGCCTGAGCCTCAGTCTCCTCAGGTGCAAAGCAGGACTCATGAGGCCATGGGACTGCAATGAGCTTCTGAGTGGAATGGTCCTAGAGCAGTTCGTCCACTAGCTCCTGAATGCCTACTGTGTGTCAGACCCTGGAGGCCTAGCAGGTGCCACAGGAAAATACATCGGCATCATGAAGAGGAGATGGATGATAAGGAGGTGAGAGCTGAGTGGAGGCGAGAGCAGGAGGAGAGGGGCAGAGCAGGATGGGGACTTCGGTTTGGGATGGGTAGCCGGAGTGGCCTGACAAAAGTGGTTCGTGCTGCTCTCGAGGAAGTAGCTTTCCAAACAGCAGGGCTGGTACACGAAGGCCTTGTGGGGTTCTGTTTAAGAAACAACAAGCAGGCCATTATGGAAAAGTGAGGCAGACCAAGCAAGCTAGAGAAGAGACTAGTGAGAGCTGAGTTACATATGACTCTGCAGTCTTTGCAAGGGATTGAACTTGGAGTTAAACTTGGGAGCCAGGGGAGGGATTTCATAGGTTTTTTTGTCTTTTGTTTTTTGAGACTAGGTCTCGCTATTTTTGCCCGTGGAACCGCAGGCTCTCGTTGCCCGGGGTACCACAGACTCAAGCAATCCCCAGCCTCAGCTTCCCAGGTAGCTGGGATTACAGGTGTGCACGCCACCACGCCCAGCTATTTTTCTGGAACAAGGTCTCGCTACGGGTCCCAGGTGGGACTCGAACCGCAATCCCTAGCCCCTGCCGCTTCATAGACTGAAGCTTACAGGCACGAGCCACCATGCCTGGCTTTTTTTTTTACTTTTTAAAAATTTATTATGCATGTTTTTTCACATCATTGTATACCCCAAGATTCTTTCACTACTCAGTCACCCGTGAACTGCCATCCCAATCTCCCATGACCATCCCTCCCCTGACCTCTCCATCCCTTGCTTTATCCTTTAGTTCTGCTGTCAGTTTGTGAGTTTTAACTCTTTTTTTGTCCTTTTGTTTGTTTGCTTTTTCTATACCCCTCATTTAAGTGAGATCATCCATTCTTTCAGGCTTATTTCCACTAGCATGATTCCCTCTAGGTCCATCCATGTTATCACACATGCATCAAATTTGTCTTTTTGATGGCTGAATAATATTCCACGTATACCACAATTATCTGATCCATTTGTCTGTTTGGGGGCATTTGCATAGTGTCCATATCTTGGCTTTTGTAAATAGTGCAGCAGTAAACATCCAAGGACAGGTGTCCTTTTGAATTAGTGTTTTGGCATCTTTTGGGTAAATTCCCAGAAGTGGGATTGCTGGAGTAAATGGTAGTTGCCTTTCAGTAGTTTAAGGGTCCTCAGTGGAAGGATTTTGAGCAGCAGATGAGATTTGTGTTATGCCATATCACTTTGGCTGCTGTTTGGAGAATATGTTAAGGGGGATAGAGAGCAAATGCAGAGAAACCAGGGAAGTAGCCAGGATCCAGGTCAAGATGATAATCATAGCTTGATCTAAGGTGTGCATGGAGGTGGTGAGAGGAGGTCAGGCACTGTGCCCAGCCCTCGATTGGCTATAGAAAGTGAAGGAAAAAGGAGGCAAGAGAGCACCAGTTTCTGATCTGGGCAACTGAAAAGTGGAGCTGCCATTACTGAGGTTGGGAAAATGTCAAGTGGAGCTGACTGAGTGGGAAATACCAGATCAGGGACGTGCCAGCTTTTCAATGCTTGTTGGATATCTGTGTGGAGCTATGGAGTAGGTGGTTAAAAATGCAAGGCTATCATTCAGGAACAAAGTCTGGGATAAAGACAGATCTGAAGGCATCAACTTCAAGTGTGAGACTGGATGAGCTCACCACAGGACAACGTAGACAGAAAAGAGGTAAGGCTAAGTCTCAGGTCACTCCAATGGTAAGGGTTAGGGAGTCCAGGAGCAATCCATGGAGGACTGGGGAATGACCAGCTCAGATAGCAAGATGGCAATATCTAGAACAACCTTTGTTTGTGTGTGTTAAGTGTGATGGTGGTGGTGGCACTGGCTGTATCCCTGAATGAAGGAGAAGCTATCCAAAGCTTATAGCAGGTGCTTAGGATCTGAAGAATGCCTAGCAATTCTCACAGATTAATTTTTCAAAGACTCAGAAGAATGAAACAAAAGGAACCCACACTCAGCTGTATAGTGAGAAAAGCTGGTGCAAGAAGAAGGAAAGAGTTTGCCAGGAAAAGATGGAAACAAGAAAACATTCCTCATGTATAAAAGGGAAAAGAGGAGGAAAAGGGAAGCAGTCACCCCACTTCGACACCCCTGCAGCCACCCCCTCTTCCCAACTAAATGACAGAATAACAAGAGACAATGAGAAGACAGAAGCACTTTTTAACTGCTGTCTTTATTCTAAAAGATCTACTATAATCAGATAATTGAGGTGCCTTTTTGATGGAAGGAAGAAGAGTCATACTTGATTAGGGCAAGAAATAATTAAGGAAGCTTCTCAGAAGCTGTTTCATAACCAGCTGGCCCTTTTGACTCCCATGCTGAAGGCACTTAGGAGATGGTGAATATTTGGCCAAGATATTAAGGCTTGTGTTTAGGCTCACAGAGGATGACAGCACCCCTGAAGATTGCGGTGCAGGACTATTAAGAACCCAGGAAAGTTTCCAGGTGCAAAGCCAACAACTCAATCTGTAGCAGGCAAGATGGGGAGCAAATCCCCAAACAATCCATGTGCAACCACCTGGAAGATGACAGGATGTGACAAGATTGCTAATGTACTCTTGAAGAGAGCAGAGAGTACAGGACCAAATACAAGCACCTCATAGCCCAAACAGGCGAGAGGGAGATAACAGATAGACTGATCTTCAGGTGCTTGGCTAATGTTCTCGAGTCACTCACATACCACATATATATCACCAATGCAGCATAAGAAGTACTTCCTTGTAGCAGTCACACGGAGGCACTGAACCACATCCTTTATATAAATTACCCTACTTAATTCCAGCAATATCCCTGTCAGGTAGGGGTGCAGTTTTTATCTTCCCCTTACAAATGAATGTGTTTAGGTTTAAGAGCCCAATGACTAGTTGACCTTCCCAAGGTCACACAGCTATTAAACAGCTAAGTTGAGCCTTGAACTTGAGACTAACAGGCTCCATAATGCACACTCATAACCCCAGTGCACTGCCCCTTTCCTGAGGTTTCCAAGAAATCATCATCCTTTTACCTCCTAGACCTCCTCCAGCACTTTCTGGATGTTCACTTCTGCCACCAAAGTCCTCACGGCAAGTCGGTCCTCAGCTTCTACCTGCCTCACAATTGTGACACAAGATAGGCATGCAGTAGGTACTCAATATATATTTCCTGGATCAATTTTTATGGAGGATTTCTAATGTGGAGCATGAAGAAACTCAATCCCACTTTACTAAGCCAGTCTTTGACCTGGAGAACACAGGTCAAATTCTGTAACAACAGTTCTATGAAAAACTCTCAAGCCCCAGGTCTATGATTTGCTTATTGGAGCCATGTTTTAGGGTCCAAACCCTTGAAGTTATCAAAGCTTTAATGGCACCATTCTATAAAGTCGATTTTTCTTCCCTGAAGCTGACCAGTGATGTACTAGCCAAGATCTCAGCACCAAGGACAGAGCCCTCTTAATCAGGGAGCAATGTCAAGTTATCTCAACTCTGCAGAAAACAGTTTTTGTAACTTGAAAATGAATCCACAGAATATTCATTCTGCAAACAATTAAGCAGCTTGGTATTTTCGCTTTACAGATGAATCTGGGTCCCAAAGAAATCAGGTGACCCACTTAACACCCAGAGTCAAAACACTGGAACTCAGATCCTTAACTTAGTGCTGTGCTGAGACTGGGTAACATTGGAGGAAGGGGGAAAGTAGAAAACACAAAGCAAAGAGAACCCTCCATGGGTCCTCGGTCAGGAACACGTTTCTTATTACCTTCTGGGAGTGTGACCAGTTGGAAAGAGAGTACAGGTAATGAAGCAAAAGTAAGTGAATTGCTCCTGCCAAGATCACAGCGTGAGAGAATGTACGGCAGATGAGAAGCCCCAGTCAGCCAAACCTAGGACTGAAGAACAGGGTTGGGAGACCATTCCCTAATCCCAAACCTCAATATGTGAGCAGCACATGCTGAGACCCCAACACATACACACACACATACTCACAATACTAGATTCTTAATGTTGAACACACACAAAAATCTCCCCTCTAGATGCTCTCACATCAGCACACCAGAGCTCTGCTGAACTGCCACAACACAATGAGAACAAATCCATGGCTCTCCCAAATGCAAATCCTGCCAGATACAGGGTGCGGAGAGCTGTGTAAACTGGTACGACATGTGCAAACTCCTGAGCCTGAGCGGCCACATCTATAACATAAGAGAAGCTGCGCTCTACAGCCTGGACACACCCTTCTTGAACCACCAGCCTAGGATTGTCTCCCTAAGAAGCACACGGAGGACCAGAAAGGCCAAGTGGATAATGGGCTTGTGAATCTGTAGGTTAAGCTCGGTGCTTCCTTTCCCCAACCTCTCCTGCACACCAGGAACAGCCATTCCCCTCCACACCCTGGCTTGATGGAGCTAGATAACAATGTTAACTGTCACGCTGGAAAGGAGGGTGGCTCATGCAAAGGTTACCTGAGGCTAAGCACTGGCCAGCAGAGGTCATTTCCATTCTGATGTGCTCCCTGCTTACCAAGAAATGCAAACTGTCATGACCCCAAATTAGACTTGATCAGATAGCTGGGCATGGTGGCACGTGCCTGTTGTCCAAGCGCTGGGAGGCAAAAGACTTGGGATCACTTGAGTTTGCAGGTTCAAGACTACCCCAGGCAACATAGTGAGACCTGGTTTGGAAAAAGCAGCTGGGCGCAGTGGTGGGTGCCTGTAATCCCAGCTACCTGGGAGGCTGAGGCTGGAGATCGCTTGTGTCTGTGGTATCCCAGGCATCGTGAGTCTGCGGTTCCCCAGACAATGTAATGAGACCTAATCTCCAAAACAAAAACAAAAACAAAAGATGTGATGAGATTTAGGAAAACCAATGTGCACTTAACAAACCTCCCATGAAGACCGATGAATAATATCAGAATGCCAACTGAATCAAAATAAAAAACATAACTGTGCATTGGGTTCAACATAGACTCAGACATGCCACAAGCTCTCCACATGAGCCAAATTATAGAAATATGGAGTTATTGGCCAAGATGAGTTAATAAATGATTTTTTTTGAGGCTAGGTCTCGCTATGATCCCCAGCCTCACCCCCCCCAGGTAGTTGGGGTTACAGGCCTGCACCACCACACCCAGCTATTTTTTGAGACTAGGTCTTGCTACGTTGCCCTGGGTGGGTCTCAAACCCGAGGACTCAAGTGATTCCATCTCAACCTCCCTTCCTATGCTTGGGATTAAAGCTGCGCGCCACCTTAGCCAGCTTGGTGACTAAAATTTCTACAGAAAAAAACCCTTGGTTCCTCCCTCATCCCTCTTCCACCTTTCTCACCCCTCCCCACCTCCTTCCTCCTCCCACGCCAAGCTGGAGCGAGGGACCGTCCCTCTCCTGACCCTGATTAGGTGCAGCTGCCTGCGCTGTGTCAGTACAGGTAAGAGACCCTGGGTGGACCTAGTTTCTTTCACTGTTCACTAAAACCTACCAGGCCCACTCAGAGCAGGTAAGCAGTTCTGGTCTTAAGCCAGTATCTGTAGATGATAGGGGGGCTGAGGTGAAATTAATGTGGGCAGTATTGGCTTAGGTGGAACCTGGGGATCACCATTGCCTGTGCTTGAAGTTGAGAGTGACCTGAGGCCAGGTACCATTACTTATGGTTACTGTAAATCATAAGTAGGGCTTGGTCAACATTGTTATGTTAATTTGACTCTGGTGCCAGTGTTCTAAGACTTAGGAAAGGGATCATAACTGAACCAGGCCAGGGTGCAGGTGATAATCCCATCATCAGGATTCATGATGGGATGGGGAGCAAGGTGAAGGGGATAAAAGAGAAAGATGCAGGAACAGAGGGGGTGGGGAATTTGGAGGAGGCTGGAGAGATTAGCTGAGAAGGGAGCTGACCTATGATCAGGCATCTGGAGCAGGAGCAGACAGCTTGCTTTGAAAAGAAGGACCTGGAGCTGTTGAACCTTTTGGGGCTCCCAGCCTTGTAGTCTTCAAAGATCAGGGAGCTGAATGAAGGTGGAGAAGAGGCGTTCATCACAGACTGCTGAGCTACCCTGACAACCCAGAGAGGAGAACGAGTGAGAGATAGCGCGAGAGAGGCCGAGCTGAATCTTGTGTTGGTTTTGGAACTCATTTCATACCGGCTACAGTGACTGAGGGCCAGAGACAAGGACATTACCGTCAGACTGAGGTAAAACCCACAGAGCTCCCCGAGAAGCAGAAGTGGGGTTCCTTCCTTTTCAGGACATTCCTAAGAGTGTGGACTATCAAGACCTTTTTAGTCTATCTTTTCCTATTTTTCGAATAAACCTTGTGCTTACCCTTATAACAAAAGCTTGATTTCTGGGTAGCTGCTTGCATGCGGGTGGAAAAGCCCTCAATAATTAAAATAAAAAGGGGTGATCGCCTCACCCGGTAACATAGAGAGCTGCCGGGACCTGGGAAACAGCAGTCTAAGGTTTTGTTCCCCAGTCAAGAAGAGGCCGGGGGCCAAGGGAGCTGTCACAGACCGCAGGGATGACGGTGGGTACTCCCACCCAGTCGTCAGCCATATTAGAATCACACTGTCAAAAAACAACAAATCAGAACATTCTAGTTACTTTCTTCATATGCTTCCATTTTTCACAATTTTTCTCAGATGAATGTACATTTCCTTTTAAATAAACAACATTTCAAAGGGCCACACAAAACAGCCCAAAATGTTGCCTCTGGTGAACAATGGGGCCAAGGCCAGAGAGGAGGTTTACTAACTCTTATCAACCAACCACCACCTCCTTCCCCTCCCCCCACCCTCACTCCTGTCTCCAGGGGCTTCAGCCCCTCAGTGGCCAAGTTCTTCTATGGGGGGGGGGGTGCTCCTGGCGTCCTATGGGTCCGCCCAGGCCCTGCACCAACAGGCCCGTGCTCCAAAACTCCGTTAATTCTCTGCAACATTTTTAGGTGCCTCCTGTGTGCCAGGAGGGGAGGATACCAGGATGACTCAGCCTTGGCCAGCAGCCCGCAGGCGCTCACATGGGGAGACCTATTAGGACCGGCCTGCTCTGGCCGTAGGAATCTGGCTGGACCTGACAGTTCCTGCTCCTTTAGCAGATGGAGATGGAGGGTCTGGGCCAGAAGGGAGCGCCTGCGGAGACAGAGCTGAGAAGGGAGCGGCTTTGTGTCCCCACCCCCGCCTCTTGGGAAAAATCAAAGCAGTCATGAACCGTGTCCTGTGCTTGCCTGGAGGACAAAGAACCCAAATCTGAGCCGGGGACTGCAGCCCTCTCTCCTTCCCACCTTGGCATTCAGGGAGCCCCACCCCCACCGACCTTGCTCCCCGCTTCTTTGTGAGAGGAGGGATCTGTGGTTGAAGTCAATAGCTGCCCAGCAAGGTCCTCGCTGTGCGGGCATTGTCCATGAGTGCGCCCCCTCCAGGTCGCAGGTGAGAATGCATGCCTCACCATCGCGCCGGGGCTGGTCTGCCCCTTTCCCAAGCCGATCACCCTTGAAAGCTTGCCCAGCTCCTCCCTGGGTTATTTGTGAGGATCAAGCTGGGAGGTGGGGTCTGCTGGGGAGACAGAGCCCCTGCATCTCACTGAGCTGCTCAGAGCTGGATCCAGTGTTTTTATCAACCCAGTTTGATTCAAGCCAGAATCACCTGAAACCCCAGAACAACACAGGTTCCAAGGCCTTGCAGGCACCTCTCCTGTCCAGGGCAGCCTGCTCCCTGAAGCCCCTCAAACCAACCTCAACAGGCAGGAGGCGCCATGTCCAAGGGGGCCAGGGGCTCGCTGAACAGACAGAGGATGCTCTGGGAAGGCTCTGAGCATCAATATTTCATGCGACTGGAACTGTCTTTGTTTTTATGCAAATTGCTGGAGCTGCCAGATGGGCAGGGGCTGGCAGCCTCATCCATCAGCAGGCTGTTCCCCCTCAGCAGCCTGCGGGGGCCCCGCGGCCTGGCCTCAGCTGCGGCCACCTCTCCCAAGCGCCTGTCCAGAAGGCCTCAGCCCCATGCTGAACACTGGGGGGCACAGAGGAAGCCAGAGACCTGGACCTGGCACAGGGGGCATGCAGACAGAAAGAGCTCTCAGGC
>PVHY01028183.1:0-15503 GCA_004024945.1 Uropsilus gracilis | reverse complement strand
GTTGCTGTTTTCCTAGTCGGAAAGTCTGTCAATGCAATGCTTTGTGTACTGAGTCTGAGGGCTGTCTGTAGTTTGAAATAATGAATGTTCAACCCCAGTGGTAGCTTCAGTTTCTATATAGGAGACAGAGGGCAGAAATCCGATTGGGATGGGAGGGAGGACAGTAGATTGGTCTTGAAACTGAGTCTGCATGAGTGATGGGATGAGCGAACTAAGACTGGCCACCAGAAAAATAAAAAAGGGAGATGTGATTAGTGAAAATATGTATTTTGGTCATATGAGTGAATTTCATAAATGTGGAACCTGGGACCTTTAAAAAAAACTTCTTTTGGCCAATTATTTTATTTACTTCATTTTTTCCATTCCAAAACAAGGAATGACACCATTAACCTGAGGCTTTTAAATACATGTTTTACTGACTTTTTTTCTATTTATGTATTTTTATTTGGTTTACTTTTTGGGAAGGGGGGGGAGGAATTCACTGCCATTGATGCCAGCAACTCTTCCTCAAATCTGCCAAGCAGTCTTTTCCTGGGTGAGTTATAGTGTAAAATTCTAATCATTATTGTTGTGCAATATTAAAATACTTATGCGTATAGCAATCAGAGCACGCATGCCAACACCCAGTGAAACAAGGTCATGTTCCACCTGAAATTATCTCCATTGAGGGGATAGGCAGTGCCATGAACTCACCAAGGAAATGAGTATGGAAAGAAGAATGCAGAAAGCTGAGGTTCAGGGCCTGGGGGAGAAAACCCACAGGTCCGAAAAGGATCTTCTTCCCAATGAGAGATCAGAGGAGACTGGGGTGGTAGGGTGCCAGGGAAGAAGAGCTGGTAAAGCCACGCTGAGAGTTTTGAGAAAGATGCTTTCGTAAATAGTGTCAAGTGTGATTGAGGTACCCTGGAGGAACTTCAGTTCTTCCTCATCTAGTTACTTATAAAAATTCTACTCTAGAGTATTACATTCTATTTAAGTGATAGTGAAGTACCTGCTAACTGTGGTGGGATATAGAAGAAATATAAAACTGTGTTTCAAAAGAGTAGGTCTGTATAAACAATTATATAGTAATTGTTATATAGTAATTTATAGTCCTTTTTTTTTTACTGATATACTTGTGAAATAATGACAGTAGACCTATTTCAGAGACATTTGTAAAAACACCTTTTAGAATCCTTGGAGGAGGGGGAAGGACCATGCCTACAAACACGACCTGTGTAAGCAAACAATAAGAAAAATAAATTAAGAAAAAGAAAATTACATCTATAATTATATATAAAAGTACATATATAGATCTTTTTGTGCATGCAGAATCAAAGGACTTTTTGCCTTTGATTTTTTTCCCCCCAGGAGTTTTATGGTCTCCAGTCTTACACGTCTACATTCCTACCCAATCTGAGTTTGTTTTTGTGAGTGAAACTAGACTAATATTAAAAAACAAAACAAAAACATCCCACCGCCTCCCAGACAGCTTAGGCCCTCTGAGAAGAACTTCAGCACATCCCTGCCGCAGCGTAGGCCGCTGGTGGGGGTAGAGGAGTAAGGTGAGTTCTGTGTCACTGGGATCTCAGGTTCTTGAATCCCGGGGTCTCAGGCTAAGGAATCTGGCCTCTACCTCCACATGGGCAGGGGGTAGGGGCTGGGCACCTCTGCTGGGGTGATGGCTGGAGGGGGGGTGTCATTCCCCCCGCTCCCCAGGGTTTACTCCAACCTCAATCAGATCTGCGCTAAGAATGAAAAAAACCAGTCTTTCCAGCTGCAAACATAATGGAGAGGAAAAGAAGTAACTATGACCCCGGATACATTCACCACCTGGGTGGGACAAGCAGCGCGTTAGGAACCACGGAGACAAAAACATGAAGCTAGTGATCGTGATGATCTGTCACAGATTTCTACCTGCATCGTCTCCAGGGCTAGGGAACCAAACTCTTGGTTCACAGTTTTATGCAACGTGAATGAGCCTCCCTCCTTTACCAATCAATGGGGGAAGAAAGCCACAGAGATGTGGCTGTGGCCCCATGGCAGAACTGCTAATATGAGAGAGGAGAGGAACTGGACCAACCATCTGGGGAAGTACGTCCCCAGCAGGGAATGCCTCTACTGTCAGTGACTGGGAGTTGGGCTTCCAAACCAAGACATCAGAACTTTATGGCGTACAAGTAGCACCATATGATAGACACCAGAAAGGATTCAGGAGAGCTGCACCACACATTTGCCCTACAACAAGTTCCTGATGTGCTGGGCCTGACTATCTGCCTCAGTTACTCCTGGAGAACCCAGCAGCCTGGTCTATTGCTGTCCAGAAGTGCAAGTCCACACCCAGGAAAAAAAGCACAGTGCTCCAGAAAAAATAAGAACAGTGGGCCAAACATGGACCAACAACTTGCAGTATGAGGAGTTAAGAGTGTCTGGATGGGGTAAGGGGGAAAGGTGGGGGGATAGGAGTATAATATGGAAGGGAGGGCCAAAACCTAAGAGAATGACAACTATACAAACCTGACCAATATTGTATAAAAATTACCAAAAAAAAAATACCACAAAACCCTCATTCTCTTTCCACCAGCTTTTGTGCCACCTTAGTGGAGCAGCTAATGACCTGGCTGAAGCTCTTGAGATCATAAGTTACACAGAGAAGAGAGGAAACATGGGTTCTTACTAGACTATGCTCCATAGTCATCATCAGGTTTCTCGCTGTGATGATGAAGAATGATTTCACTGGCAGTTTTAAATTATTGATGACCACAGAACTAGGAAAATTGCTGTGAACGTCACAAGCAGGTTGAGCCAGTGTGGAGTGATCAACCGGCTATCTCATGTGCAACTCAGAGGTGTAGAAATATGGCAGGATAACCCACTGCTCTCCTCTTAGTTTGCTGTCATTGTCTGACAAACTCAGCTTGCCTCAGGGACAAAGAAGAAGCAAACCGGAAACACATAGGAGGGAAAATACCGGAGTTCTTTTTCTAGGAATATAATACTGGCAAAAAAATTGTGTCAGTGGACAAACAAAAGCAAAAGCCTGGTATAATTTTTTCTTATAACAAAAGCAATACATAATTATTAAAATGCAATTATATAAATAAATGTGGTAGATTTAATATATATAAAATTTAAAACAAAATACATTTTATATATAATATGTAAAAATCTAACTCACAGTCCCCAAGAGATAAATCTACAGTTTGAATTACATCATTGCAGTATAATTTTTTACTATGTATGTGTACATATGGCTGTATTTTTAATGAAAATGAGCTTATTTCATGCATTGTTAACCTTCTGTTTTCACTTAATGACATGATGAACAATCTTTGATATCACACATCTCTGAAACAATGTTTTGTGGCTAACTGGACTTTAATGTTTGAATGTAACAATTCAGTTATAAAATGCCCTAGAAAATAAATTATTGGAAATTAAAAAATTAATTTTTCATTAAAAGTAATATTGTGTTATCTTTGAGGTTATATGCATAATTGATTTCTTTGGCTAAAATTTTGAAGTGGCATTGATGGGTTAATGATAAAAATATTTTAATGACTTTGGTAGAGATTGCCAAGTAGCTATCTAAAGGTGGACTGGCATGTATTCCTACCAGCAGCATATCATTTCCTCAGGGTATGAGAGTATCATTTTCCTTCACTTGCTAACATTGAGAGTATTATTATTTCTAAAAATCTTTTCTTATAGATGGGAAAAAAATTCTGTCATTGTTATTTCAATTTTGTAGCCATTTAAGAGAATTTATGTGTGTGTGTGTGTGTGTGTGTGTGTGTTGGCAAATATTTTTTTAAAGATAAATTTTACTTAAACTGTTAAAGTTGTTCTAAATTCACTGAACTAAATGAATGATCAATCTGGGTAATATTGTTTGGATTGAATGTAGCTATGACTCTGCAGTGGTCTTATCCTAGTTTTGTTACCAACTAGATAGTCTTGCATAACCAGTTATACCACTAGACCTCGGTGTCTTTACTAAGTTAGTACTGTCTCAGCTGTCAGACTGAATGAGACACTACGTACTACTCAGGACCTGGTGGTTGGCATATGACATGAATAAAAGCAATAATTTTGTAATTATTAAGTAAGACTGATTTCCTTGTGTGACTCTCAGGCTGATTGAAAGCACCATTAAAAGTAGAGTTTCAGAAACAACTTTTAAAAGGGACCCTTTTGAACAACGAGGCAAGAAAATAAATTAAAAAATAAATGGCATCATATTAGGCCTAATTATCTAGACTCTGAAGGGGAATGTCCTTTCCATCATCAAATACTCTAGATGCTAACAAGATGAATAAATGTGTCTCTGTTTTCAAGTAGCTTGGGGCTGAGGAGGAGGGATGAGGCGTTACCCACTGTACTTGAACAGGAGGCAGAAAGCAGTCTGCAGCAGAGAAAACACTGGGAGGGGTCTGGTGAAAGGATTCTCTGACAAAGTAGCAATGGAACTGTTACAGGGTAGGGGACTACCTCCTTTTAATTTTTGTCACTGTGAGTTCTCTCGCCTGCACACAAGCAGTTGCCCAGAGATCAAACCTTAGCAATAAGGGTAAATAAACAGGCTTATTTACAGTAAAGGGGAAAAAACAAAGAGTCCAATAGTTCACACCCGCACAAGTATCCCATACAGAAAGGAACTCCACTTTTGCTCCTCGGGGAGCTGTGAGGAGTTTACCTCAGTCCTAGTGTACCTCAATCCGGAATCTCAAGTTATGTCCTTGTCTTTTGGTCCTCCGTCACTCCAATCAGCATCAAGTGGGTCAGCAGGGTGAGGTTCAGCTCAGGTCTATCCGGGTTGCATGTGGCTCAGCACTTCATCAAGGTCACCTCTCCTCCACCTTCACACAGCTCCCTCGAATGTTGGAAGAGTCCAGAAGACTCTGCTTCTGGGTCTTTTTCCTCCAGGAGCCAAAACCTCAAAGATCTCCGAACTTGCCTCCACTCTCTTTCCCAAAAGTTGGATTCCCTGTCTGCTCTTTTCTTTTTATCCTCCCCCGCACCTCCAAACCAGAAACCCAATTTCCCTCTACAAGCCCATCTTGCTTCATTTTCTCTTTCAAACCTGGAATTTGCAACAAAGTAAAAGAAGGGAGTGCTCTTCTCTGGTGTAGGCCATCTTTTATCTCTGTGGTTTTCAGACACAACTAATGACATCAGTGCCTAAATTTTAATACTGCCCATACTGGGATCCAGAACCAGACTTTGAAGAGTGATTAGATTTGAATATGGGAGGGTAAAAGGGTCTTACTTATGATGGAAGGAATCACCAGTGCATGAAAACAAAGTTGGAGAGCAACATCTAAGCATTCCCAGCCTCCCACACTAGCTAAAGTCATGGAAGTGGCTCAGTAAATATGTGATGGGTACAACAAATTGCCTCGTCACAGACTTTGGAACACAGAGGTTTGTTTTAACTTTTGAGCTGGAATAGTCTGTCATTTCTAGGCTAAAGGAACAAGAATAGGAAACCCAGGGTTCAAGTTAACTGAGAAACTGGAACTCTGGAGAGCCTATTTTAAGAACCTGATAGGGTGTGCTCTTCCCTCTTTATTGTTTTTTGTTTAAGATTGTAGATTTTAAGGACAGGTAATGTTAAAATGGGGGAATGACCTTAGCTGGAATTTTTTTTTAGGGGGATGCAGGGGGAAGAAAGAGGTGAAATAGTTAAGGTGAAATAGATTTTCTGGAAGGCGGGAAATTAGGGTATATAAAGGGTGTGCAAACAAAGAGAAGGAGGCGATTTGATACAATTGGAATTTTAATATGGAGAGGGGATAGAGAGGTTTAATGGAGACGAGATGGGAATTGGCCATCTTGTAAAGATGTGAGCCATGTGAGCTTGGCCATGTGGCCACCGAGGGCCTGCAACCCTCGGCTGACCCAGGCTGGCAGCATGTGTGCTGAAAGCAGTTAAGGAATTTGCAGATTTAAACTCCGTGTTGGAGTTTGCTTTGTTGAGTTTGATATGTGTCTGAAAGAGGCCGTGCAAAAGTTAGGCTTGAGAAGAAAGTGAACTTTGCTGGTTTGGCACCGTGGAGTTCCTGCTACCTGAAGGTGACAAGGAGAAGACAGCATGAAAGACAAGGAGGAGCAGTCAAAGGAACATGTCTTCAAGCGTCTGGAGATGGACTCTGTCTGGACATTAGTGAGATGATCAGGACTGAGAGACTGAGAATTTTGGGGCAATCTGGGAAAGGACTTTGGACAATACTAAAAAAGGTTTTAGACAATGTTAAAATATTCTGAGTTTTACATGTTTCTTTTGTAATTATTAGGATAATTAAAAATTACTTTGTTAAAAATAAATTAGTCTGCACTGCACTGATAGTCTTACATTGGGTTGGTATTTTGGCTGAGAAGGCTGGGGATGGTGGTAAGAACCCACGAGTGAAAAGTTTAAACTGTATTTTAAAGTTTTTCTTTTCTACAGTTTTTGGAGCTGAAAGCAGAGAGCAGCTGGCTGGCTTTTGCATATCAGTGGTAAAGGTGATCAGTGAAAATGCTAATGAAGAGTGTGTAGCCTGCTTTGGAGAGAGTAGCAGGCAGATAAGTGTATCCAGTTAAGGTTAAAGGTAATTACAAAAAAACTGCTTGTAGCCTGCTTCTGAGAAAAAAGCAAGCAGATAGCTGTATCCAGCTAAATAAAGTCAAAAAGTCTCATTTTACCCTGTTTCAAACCTACATTTGTTCCTCACTGATAAAAAGAACTGAATGCCCTGTCTTTTGAATGTACTTGACCAAATGCTATTATTTGTGTGTGAAAACTGACATACATAGTTCCAAGCCCAATTCAGAGCTCCATAGCTGCGCTTTCTTTCCGGGTTCAACTCTTCAGACTTGGTACATAGCCAGGTACTTGTAAGGGAACTTGTTCTGGGTGTGTTCATGTTGGTCATTTCCTCTCGCTGCAGCAGCTTGTCCTGCTCTCCCTTAGCCCACTGTTGGTTCTAAGATGATGGTGTCCGGTGATGGTGTTGACGGACAGTGGTGATGATGGTTCTGATGGCTGGTAACTAGCTTGCCCACAGATGGATGATCCCTTGTAGGCACATCCACAGGAAACCAGCAGCAGGTCAGTCCTGAATGTGGTATGACTCTCAGAGACACCTCTAAGCTCAGCACACTAGTGCACCTCTGTCTAAGGTCCACAGCTCCTTCTCATCACCCCTGGGTTTTCGTTAGGCTCAGCCTGCAGCACCCTCCCCCACACCCCTGCAGCACCCTCTCCCCCACACTCCCACACCACAACCAGCAGGTTGCACCATGCTGGCATTTTTGACAGTGCAGGTGGCACAGAATTTGCACTGGATGACCCAGTGGGCTCACTCAGCGTGTGCTTCCAATGCCTGTAAAGCAGGGTCCCCAACCAGATGTGCAGGTGAAATTTTTGATATATTTAAAAACATGTGAGTATTATTACCATGGACAGAAAATATGCTACTCAGATTTATTGTGCTCATTATACTTACATTTTCAATGTAAAGGATAAATTTTGTTTATGTGGTATGGGGTGCATAGTATTTCAGTGTCTTCGGTTTCTAAAGACCTATGGCCCTACGTGGGTGTGTTCTCTGACGCATCACAAATTTTAAGGGGGGGAGTGGGTGGAGGGACCCAATTGTGTTCTTTTCAGTGGTCCCTGCTCCAAATTATCCTAAAGACAGAATAAGATGTGCACAGTCTCCTTCCTCCCTCTCTTTCCCAAACTTTTCATCTTCTGTGTTCTTTTGGGAGAAGAAGACAATTTTTTATCACACACTGTGTAAATGCCTCTGGACCAACAGCAGAACTTTGAATTTAGCAATTTTAAAATCAGGGTCTGTGCTCAGAAAAAAAAGCAACGAATTCATTTTTGGTCTAGCTGCCATGGTAAGGGTAAGAACAGAATCACGCTCAGCATTTAAACCAGAAGGAATTTCACCCAGAGAATTAGCCGTTAGAACAGCAGCAACACTATTCTAACATAATCTGAAGAAGTGTGAAATTTTACTCCTAAATCACATGGTGTTATACACCAATGTTAAATAAATATATAAATGTAGAATATAAAAATACTACAAGTAGGAAAAAATAGTGAAGAAAATCCTGAGAAGCCAGTTGTGGAGTTTAGAGATTAGCTAGAGCAGGAATATTCTGTCATTTCTAGGCTAAAGGAGCAAGAAGAGGAAGCCCAGGGCCTAAGCTGACTGAAAAACTGGAACTCTGGAGAGCCTATTTTAAGGTAGTGGGAACCACAGGGGACAGCCGAGGGGAAGGGGAAAAAATACTCTGGCTTCCTTCTGACTTCCAGCCTTCAGCCAGCGTCTCTCAGCTGAATTCAGCAGGAAGCTTGCTGACAGGGTAGTCAAGACCCAGTTTGCAGTGTCAGCTTCACTGGAGAAGAAGGATTGAGAGGGAGAGGAGTGGATGTGGGAAGAAACAGATCTGGGGGGCAGGCCAACCCGTGGGGACGGGAAGGAACACATCCCTTTACCTCTCTGCACATTCACTGTTGTATAAATTGGCTTTTATCTTTCTTCTAGTTAGCATACTTCCTAAGGAAAGGCTGGCAGACGCTATATCCTCACTGATGTTTGTATCCCTTGAAAGCCTGTCAGGAATAGTTATTATATTGAACTGAATTTAGCAGCTTCTATTAGAAAACTCTCTTTTGGCCATGCCTCCCTGACTAGCTCCTCTTTGATGTTTTTGAAAACCCTTCACACATTGCAAGAACAAATGCATTTACTTTTCCCAAACATTTGACTTTTCCAGCATATGACCTTAGTCTGCTGAAGGTGAAGCCTAATTTATTTTGAGGTAGGGATTATGCCCAATAATTATCACAATGCCCTACAATGCTTTGCAGTTTACAAAATACCTTATATCTATTTTTATGGTATGTAGATTTTAATTTGGGGATCCTGAAATCTATTTACTTGAACTGTTTACTTAATACAAAGCTTAGATTTGAAAGGAAAACATTAGGGAGAAAAAAAAAATCAAAAGAAACTTTTAAAAAGGAAAAAGAAAACTAGTAGTGTTCTTTTCTTGTTTTCTGCTGAACCACAGATGGTGGGCAACTTTTCTGTCCTTGTTAGATGCTTTGATCACTATCAGTGGCTGAGGGCAGCTTGTCTCAGCTGTCATGTGGGGGGAGAGACTGGCATCACATTACCACTGATTTCTCTCTCAGCAGGTGTTTGTGGACAATGACTGAATCATCTACCAACATGGCGTATTTGCAGCCACATATTCTCACTACTGATCTTGGAACTCCCTTCCCACCTAAATGTGTATATATATATGTATGTATGTATGTATGTATGTATGTATGTATGTATGTATGTGTGTGTGTGTGTGTGTGTGTGTGTGTGTGTGTTTGTATTTGACAATCAATCTCGTCTAAGTCAACCTCGCATTCCATGTCTGGTGTTTGCTCAGGATTTGTTTTGTGCAAAGAAATTTGATTTTCCATGACTTTATTCTTGGGTAAACCCAACCAATTTCATGACATTATACCAAATTAATGAAATTCTTAAGTTGTGCTTAGGGAGTTTTGTTTGGGGGGGGGGTACTCATTTCTTATAAAATTTTTGCTCTTAACTTTCTTTAAGGCTATTAACTTGGATTATGGTTTCTGTAATATTTCATTATTATCTCTTTGTTTTAAATTATTAAAGACCTCTCAGGCCTTTTGTTGCTGCGATAACAGCAACCATAGTAAGGGCTAGTCTGGAGACTGAAAGTTCAAGTTTAGAGTGCCAGAAGCTTTAGTGTCTGGTAAGAACCCACTTCCTCATAGACAATATTTTTATTGAATCCTTACATGATGGAAGAGTCTGGGGAGCTCCCTGGGGTGTCTCTAATAAGGCACTAATCCCATTCACAGGGACTCTACCTTCACGATCTAATCACCTCCCAAGAACCCCACCTCCTGGTAGCATCACCTTGGAGGTAAGGATTACCATGTATGAATTTTGGGGACACATAAACATATTCTGTAGCAGCATGGGCATCACTATTCTGCCCTCTGATAACTTAAATCTACCTAGTGCAGTTATGGGGATTTACCATGTTGGTTTATTGATCTAGCTTTCCTTTAATGTCCCATTAAAATGTTCAAAATGTGTAGCACTTATATCAGCATTATATTTAAGCACTTTGCTATGATTAATATTTATTTTTAACTAATTTTTTTAACTAGGTAATACTTGCAAACATCTTACAAAATGAAGGAAATACAAAATGGTATACAAATGAAAAAGCCTCCTCATTTTGTCCCATAGATACTTTGCTCCCCTTCTGGGAAGTGATTCATGTTACTGATTTCTAATCCACCATCTACATTTTAAGGCATAATCAAATTTCTGGCCCCTTTTCTGAAGTCCCATCATTATTAGTTATATTTGCTAGGTGGCAGGTACTATTATGGTATGATACTGAAAAATAAGTTGAATATACAAGAGCCAGGCAATGAGAATAGTTCAGATTAGAATATTTAGAAATGTTGCATTTAGAAAACTGGTTTCTGGCAAAGGCTACTTCTGGGTGCCTGCATGTGCTTATTGTCTGACCTAGATTTTGCTTTGCCTCTTTAAATGCAACTCCTTCTTCCGCTATGTGCAAGCAATGAATTCTCCCCACTTGCTTTCCCTTAGCTTCAGGCTTGTTCATCTGGGCTTCTCTGGCTCCTCTGAGGGTATCAGGAGATCCTGGATCCATTTGCCCCTGAAATGATATGCACAGTTACTGTGTACTATGTATAATGCACTTTTTAAAAAATTGGGGTGTGCTCATGTGTTTCATCCAATGTTTTACTCACAGTCTATCTTTGTCTTCTTTTTTACACAACCTGAAACTTCAACTTCTGAGTCTTTTGTCACTTGGATGATGACATTGGTTCTTTAGTTGAGCAGTTAGAAATACAGTTGAGCTTCTTATTTCATATTATCTTTTTCTCACTTCACGTATCACAGAAGATGCTGTAAATTTTTCCTGTTGCTCTGGAAGTAGGGACTAGGGTTCAAAGGCAGAATGAAGAAACACTAAGTATCACACATTCTAGAAAGAGTTGCTAGTAATTGGAGTCAGTCACCTTCTCCAAGGATTACAAGAACTACCAGAACAGACCCTAGTACCTTTGACTATTAATCCTTATCACCCCTCCTCATCCCGCATCTGTGTAAGATATAAAAGATTCTGGCAGGGAATATGAGCCTTGCAGAGAGTGTTTCCCACAAACCAAGAAAAAGGGCATTGAGAGAATCTACAGAAAGGAGGAGCTTATTTCTCATTGCTTGGCTGAACTATCTGCTTAAACATTGGCTGTGTTCAACTCTGCATTTATTCAAGAAGAGGAAAGGTAGTTGAGAGAGAGGGAAGGACAGAGAGGGGGCTACTGGTGGAATAGTCTGTTTTCTTTTATTTGGTCTAGCAAAGACAGGTGAGTTCTTGTGGTCAAAGAGACACTGAGGAAAATAATTGAACTTGGACCATCTTGCTGGTACCCACTCAAGAGGCTACTTGCTGGGCAGAAGCTATGAGAGTTAGAGGAGATGACTTGGAGTAACTTTCTTTACATTGGGTCACAACTCAGTTGTGGGGCCTCATGTAATTTTCTAGAAAGTTCACACAAGCTCCCCATAAAAGACCTGGTATTTTGACATCTACACAGAAAAAAACTGGAATGACCTGTCCTCCAGAACCAGCCGGTTCTGCTTTGTCAAACAAAGATAGTGATTTATTTCCTCTTTGAACAGAGAAAGTCCCCAACCCCTGGAAAACTAGAACCTAGTATCCTCTTAGAGGACTAAAAGAGGAAGAGGAAAAGAAACAGAAGGAGCTCTATTCTCTCTCCACTTCTGATTCCTTTAGTCATGGCTCAAGTTTAGCCTGGAAGAAGAAAGGAGATGAGTCCTGCATGGACCTGGACTAGAGTTTGAAATCAGGAGGTGCTGTGTTTTTAAATAGCCAAAAGGGAGCAGAGAGTTATGGAATCTGTCCATGCAGTTGTGAAGAAGTATGAAGTAGACATTTGTCACAGATGGAGACTGTTTGTGTGGGAGGTTATGCTGAGAGTCCAGTGCTCAACAGGTAGGTACATTTATGTATCAATAAATCCATCCTTGAGGCCGGGGACGGTGGCTCGTGCCTGTAAGCTTCAGCCTATGAAATGGCCGGAGCTAGGGATCGCAGTTCAAGTCCTGCCTGGGGCCCGTAGAGAGACCTAGTTCCAAAAAATAGCTGGGCGTGGTGGCGCACGCCTGTAATCCCAGCTACCTGGGAAGCTGAGGCTGGGGATTGCTCGAGTCTGTGGTACCCTGAGCAACGAGAGCCTGCGGTTCCACAGGCAAAAATAGCAAGACCTAGTCTCAAAAAAAAAAATAAATAAATAAAAGAAATCCATTCTTGAATCTTCTCTTTCACTGCAATCTCAGAGGAAACATTTCTTTTCCTGTAAAGTGAGCCCCTTTGTTATTCATTCATTATTCATTGAGAAAACACTATTTAATATCTAAAGTGAATCATCAGCGTTGAGGTACAAAGATTAAACATGATAGAATTCCTCCTGCATGGGCTATGCAGTGGGGGTAAATAGAAATGGGTTATAAAAATTGGCCTGGACGACCTCAAAGAAGTGTAGTTAGTCAGAAGGCAAGGGAAGAGAAGATCTTTCAGGCTGATAGAAAAATTGTGACCTTGGACTAAAGTGTCCCATGTGAAGTTGCACAAACAGTCCTGTGTGTTCAGAGGTAGAGGAGGCAGGTGAGAAAGGCAGGAGCTGGGTCCTGATGGGCCATGGGTTCCTTCTCTGTCCTGTAGCCGTGGTTCTTAGTGACTGTGATGCTGCTCTGGAGGGACATTGGGGTGGAGGGGTTTAGACATTTGTGGCTGCGCTAGTGGTGGGAGGTGGGTGCTGCTGGCATTTTCCTAGTTCAGAGGTCATGGGTGCTAAATTCTGCAATGTGAGAACAGCTCTGTACAACTAAGAATATATCATTTCAGGTATTTACTTCCCTAACTACCCCATTAGGTCACAAATCCATGGCAGAAGGACTTTTATTTTTGTTTTCTTTGTACTTCTGTATTGGTAGCGCATTTTAGGTATCAAACATCCTGAATTTGGCATAATTCAGAAAACCTGAGTTCTGCATGAATTTAAAATGCCCTGCCAAACATTGTGGTGTAGGGTTTCATATATAAGTAAATTTGACCAGTTATTACTTAACTTACTGTCTCAGTTCTTTTTTATATTTCAATTATGACATGTGTGGTATTTTGACATTATATATATAGATATTTGTATTATATATGAATTTTGTTTAAGTTAGTAGACGTGCTGTTACTTAAAATATTTGTTTGAAGAGGAGAGACTAAGTTGGATAGAACTGACAGTCACATGTAGCCAATGATTTTCAAAGTTCTATTTTGTGCCTGAGAGCTCAAACATATTTTGCTCATGTGTGCCCTAAAACAATAACCCCCTCACTCAGTTTTAAATTGAATTTTAGCATTTATTATCACAAATTTAAATTTAATAAGGATAGAAAATATGAATCATTTTATAAATTGAACTAAACCTAGGACTGTAATTATAATATGCATTTCATGATGATTTGATAAGGTAGACTTACTGAGCAAAGCATGCCAAATGCAAAATAAGTCACTTCATTTTTTTATTCATGGATTTTATTCAGTATATATAAATTTTTTTTGGTGGCCTGCAAAACTTTCCAGTTATATTTTTTCTTTGTTTTAAATCATGTATTTGAGGTATAATTTTTACATAGTAAAGTGCAACTATTTAATGTATTCTAGCTACTTGTAAAAGAAAATATGTCATTAATATATTTTCCATTGGTTGTGCTGATTATAGAGAATCTTGGCATAAGGTAAAACACCCCATTTCCAATGCTAGATTTCACCTGTTACAGAAATATGTGTACGGTGGGGAAACGGGAGGAAGCTACATTTGTTTCAGACACTCTCATTAATCTTTAAGTTTTCCTAGAACTGTGCCTTCATTATTTAGCCCTTTGCTTGGAACCCTAGCCGTTCTTACACTCTAGAACGATTCATTATAAGATTTGGTATGAACAAGTATTGTGGCTTTCTTTTGTAAAGTAGCAGAAGAAATGTGTGTGCACAGGCTCATTTCCAGGCGTATGAACTTTAGGAAAGAAGACAATGGTCTGGGAATGAATGAAGCCAGATGCATACCCCTTAGAAAAGTCTTTCTGTGGGCTCCTCAGTAGTCTGTCTGGGGGCTACTGCCTAGGGCTCAGGCCTTGGAGGCTCAGGCCCTCGGAGGCTCTGTCTGAGAAGGCAATCAGTCAGGGGCCCCATTTCTGGACCCACCAAAGATGCTTCCTCTGGAACAGTTGGCCTCTTTTCTAGGTTGCATTTTAACTTTTGTTTGAAGGAAAGACTTTGTGGCTAAAAATAACAGTTTGAAAAACACAGCTTCCACGGGGAACCATTTAAGGAGTTTAAGCAGGGAAGTGACATCAGTAGGTTTTTGTTTCCAAAGGTCACATTGGCATCTTAACATCTTGTGGAGGCAGGATTGAAGGGAGGTGAGAGTGGCAGTTCAGAGGCTTGTGGCAGATGCTATTGAAATACCCAAAGAAAAAATTGTGCCAACTGGCAACTCTGGGCTGGCATCTCAGAGGGGCAGCGTTCACTTAGATGAAGCGGGGGTTTCATTGTTTGCAAAATCTGCACTCAGGGGCTTCTTACTCTTCTATTTCCCATTGAATCCCAGAAGGGCTTTTCTGTTTGTGACACACGCCTCAGAATCATCTTTGACTCTTCATCCCCTGTAGATCCAGTCTGCTACCAAGTCCTGCTGTTTTCCCCTTCGCATTATCTCATATCTGCTTTCCTCTCCCCACTTACTATGCCATCCTCTGGGACCAGGCACTTAACCCCTTAGGTTTCTCCTGGAGTCTCTTTACCAGACTTCTTGCTCTCAGTCTGTCTGCAACTATGCGTCAATGCTCAGCTACTCTTTCTTTACAACATTGCAGCCAGGCAAAAAAGAACACAATTTTGTCAAATCTTGCCTCAGATTTCTCCTCCTCTCCCCAGTCTTTGGCTTCTCTAAGAAATTCTAGAAGCGGTTTCTTTTGTTTCAATATGAGACATTCGTAAACTCAGCAGGAGTGAGGGAACATGCCTCTTTTTTCCTCAGTGAAAGATTTTATGAAGAAAGGACTTTAAGCCGGGCACAGTGGCTCGTGCCTGTAAGCTTCAGCCTATGAAGCGGCCGGGGCTAGGGATCGCAGTTCGAGTCCTGCCTGGGGCCCATAGTGAGACCTAGTTCCAAAAAAATAGCTGGATGTGGTGGCGCGTGCCTGTAATCCCAGCTACCTGGGAAGGTAAGGCTGGGGATTGCTTGAGTCCGTGGTACCCCGGGCAACGAGAGCCTGGGGTTCCATGGGAAAAAATAGCGAGACCTAGTCTAAAAAAAAAAAAAAAAAAAAAGAAAAGAAAAGAAAAAGAAAGGACTTTAAATGGAG
>PVHY01028182.1:0-15478 GCA_004024945.1 Uropsilus gracilis | reverse complement strand
TTTACATTTAAAAGACAGGCCTTCAAGTCCTTTCTTCCTCAGAAAGGGTTTCTCTCAGATGACCTTCAGTGGTGCTGCTCAAACACTGCTTACTCCCCCGGGTCTGGGAACTCTGTTTGCATTAAGACTGGACAGTCCATGTTCGGAAAGCTTGAGTCCCATTTCTTCCTTCCTACTCTCACCCTACAGCTAGATTGTTGGGGCCCCTCTCCTGGGCCCAGGCCTTCCAGAGGGATTTTCAGCCCCTACCTCCAACCACACTATCTTTATGATATTGAACCCTGTTCTTGAACACAGAGCTTCTTCATCATCCACACATCATTGTGTTGATTCAGGTATTAAAAAGGGAAGCAGTGATTCCAGTAACATGGAGAGATTTCTCAGTAGGAAAAAAAAAATTGTATCTATCATGTTTCCTTTCCTGAAGCCACAAGGTTCTAAAAAGCTTGAGGAAGTGAAGGAGCAGCTTCAGTTTCATTCTGATGAAGGGATGATAAGAAGATTGCTATATAAGCATCAGTGGACCTGAAGGCTAGTTCTTACCTGGCACTGATTAACCATATTGTCTTGCACAACTCATTTTTTCCTAGAACTTCAATTTCCCTCTTCTATGTGATGTGGTGACTTCTCTGAGATATGAGAACTTCAGGAGAATGGGTGAATCAGTTTGTAAACTTCTAATTCCCAGCAAAAACACACCCAGTTGTATGTCAAGAGATCTTCTTAGCTCTTTTTTATCAAAACCTACTTTTCAGGGCTGTCCTATTTTTTATATCCACCAAATTAGTACTTCTTCTCCTGGGAGTTTAGTATAAAGAAATAAGTCCTAGGAAGGAGGACAAAGTTACATTGTATAATTCAGAATTTGGTGTAAGCTCCAGATCCAGCAGTGGAGAATGGTTGATTTCAAAATGTTAAGAACTAGATAGAGGCATGCTTTTAATAACACAAGGAAGCAAAAATGGATTTCCTCTGTGGATTGCAAATATGTGTATGAATAAGAGAAAGGTAAGAGGAACACACACCTATGGTCTCCCTCTTATAGATAAAGCACTGTGCCAGGCATTTAGTCAATCATCTCACACTTTGGAACAACTCTGAGGTCAGCTACAAACATTAACAATTAACAATCAGGAACCTAAGACTCAGAGAGTTATAATCACTCATCAGAGCATGAGGGCTGTTAATGAGTTAATGCTCAAGATTCAATTCCAGGTGTATTATTCATGATAGTTTTGGTCTCTAAACTCTCCCTGAACACTGAACTCTGAGCCCTTGGGGAAATACAGGCATTGGATCCTGGGAACTTGTGACGTCAACATTGTTATTGATCAGTGCATAACCTTGTCATAGGATCATTGTTATGAAAGGACACCTTGTTTAATATATTTAGTTGATTCATTAGCACCAAACTCACAGCCAGTGACACTATAAATCAAACTTAGCCAAAGTTTCCTAGCATACACATTTCCCCCATAAGGTACGTGATAGGTTCTTGCATTTAGGAGCACAAGCCAACACTTCTGTATTGTGCCTGGGGGACACTTTAAACAGTGAATTCATCAACAAAGAGCACCCATAATGTGAAAAAACTTGGGCACACATTTGTTTCTGAAAAAGCAATTGTTTATAGAATGAGAGCTGAAATGAGAAGTCAGAGAATGGCCCTGCTCAGTCACAGATGAGGAAAAGGGCATGGGGCAACATGCCTCTAAATGACCATGAAATTGCCATTGAGTATTGATTTTGGGTTACAAATAAATTGTAGGCAGTAGGCAAATTTATCAACACAGTATCCACAAACAGTGAGGATCAACTACATATTTCTTCTTTCTGAAAATATTTGTTATATGTCTATCATGTAGAACATAAATGCAGTAAATAAATCAAGTCAGATGCTAACAAGATTAAACTGGAGAGTTGTTGGGGAGGGGTGGCTAGAGGTGGTGCTATTTATACAGGGCAGTCAGAGGAAAGTCAAGGAGGTAACACCTGTGATTTGACACTCAAAGAAGTCAAATCACAGGGATATGCATGAGAAGACAAATAGAAACATAAAGATGCTGAGAAGGAAGCCAGAATGGCTAGAGCCCTGCTGGCGGGAGAGATCAGAATGGGCTGGCGAATGGTGAACTCCAAGACTTCAGGAGTGGGCTCTTGAAAGGAACATGGGCTTGGGATGCAGTGCTTCCTAAAACGTCATAATGTTGCATTGAAACATTATGTTCAGACTCACCCTTCAGAAGGATTCAGGTGACATTGCAAGAGAAGATCTTTGCAGAGAAGATCTTTGGAGGCTTTGCCAAATTCCCACAGACCCCTCTGGTTCATTTGAGACTTGGCTGCCCAGTTTATGAATGTGACTTAAAATGAGCCTACATTTGGGTGAGATTCCCTGGGAGATAACGTGGCCCAGGGCTGCAATATCAAGGACAATTTCATCAGCATTGTAGTGCATCTGAGGAGAGTCACAACAAACAAACCATCCCCAGGACAACAGAAGGAGTGGAGGCGGGAAGCAAGTCCACACAGTGAGAATTAACTTGTGGAAAAACGCTGCTCACCCAGTGCCGAGTTGTGCAGCAGCACTTGTGAGAGTATCGACGCTACAGTCGAACAGGAGGCAGCTGCCAAAGGCCCTAATACTCAACCTCGGTGCTGACAGAGTGGGAAACAGAGGCCCAAAAAGGCAGGGACAGGGATGGACTTCAAATCAGAGGTAGCTCTGCAATTTAGTCTTGTCACCAAACTGTCATTTTAGAGAGTTATTACTAGAATTTTGGAGAAGACATTTGACAGAATTCCCAACTTTTTGGAAAAGCCATTGACTGTACCAGCTGCTATGTCTGTGCCCATGCCAGCAGCATCAGCAGCAACCTCTAGAATTCAGTTCAGAGAGTATACATTTCTCTTTTCCAACCCAGCCATTCAGAAGATGGCTTGGAGGTAACTATGGAAATTCATATGTCCACTACGTGAATAAGTCCCAAGAGAAATGTTCTCAATTGCAAAGGTGGTCATAGACAAGAAAGAGTAAAATGGAAAACCCTGTTCCATGTTCTTTACAACTAAATGGGATGGATCTTTTTTGTAGGATTCTCTGACTACAGGTTTCTGCAGACCCTCTAGGAAACATTGAAACCCAAAAGAGGTCAGATGTGATTGGTCAGAACAGTGGTTTGCTGGTATACCAGTTCTCTGGATGAGGCTGAGGCTGAGGAAGGGAAATCTTGATTTGTTGTGTTTGCCAAGGGCTGTGGTATAAATGATGTCACTCTGGTGAATTTTAGTCTACTGGTGGTTCAAAACACAGCTTGAAGAATTCCTGAAAATGCCGCAAGCCACCTTCATGAGCCTATGTGAGCCATCCTGACACACCTCTCAGCTCTCTGGACAAAAGGGAGTCAATCTTGATCCTGCCTAGTTCTGTGAGGTCAGATTATACCTGAGAGGATATGTTTACTTTCAGATCCTCTAAGAAGGACACTGACTAACAAAGATTATTCAAGGGGTTGAGCAAAAATCAATTCCATCTAGAAAAAGCCAGTAGGAAGGAAATCTCTGTTGGAAGAAGAAGCTAGGAGAAGAAAATCACAGGATATCTTGTGAGTCTTGGTGGGTTGTTATTTACAGCAGAAGGTGAGATGAAGACATGAAGGTGAAATGAAGGGGCAGCAGAAGATGAAATGAAGGATTGAGGAAAGTTTCTGGAACTGGGAAGCTGACTTCAATTGAACACAATAACATTTTGATAAAACTGCCCAAAGAAAGGCAAGAATGCCAAGCACTCTAGGGAGAGCATCATCACCCCAAGGATGAAAGAGCATGTGGGGCAACCACTAGGTGGGGGTGTGGCTGTGGGGAACTCCAGGGTACCTTCTGAGACCTGACCCCCACAATGGGCCCTTCTCCCTTTTCTTCCTCCCATTTAAGCAGTTTCTTTTTGTCACTGTTTGCTCCTTTTGCTTTCTCCTCCACTGCTCCCCACACCCACTTTCTTAGTTGCCTTAGGCTTATTCACCCCTTTAGCTGCTTCCTTGGGCAATGAACCCATCATCTTCCTGAAGAGAGAAGGGCAAGCCTCTTAGCTTTCTACTGATCACGTACACCCAGGGAGAAAGCACAAACCCTCTTTTTCCATTTTTCTCTGCTTTCTCTTATTTCTCCTAACAGTCTCAGCTCCACATTAGTGCCTGAAGAAAGGCAAATAAACAAATTGAAACTGAAACTGAGCATTGGCCATAAAGTGAGGACATCTGGGAGGTTTGCAAAGAAATTTACATGCTTGTCGGGTTTCAGGTTACATATTTTGTGTTGCCTGGTAACGAACCCCACAGGTTCCTTTCATGCTTTATTCTCCCCCATCCCTTGTTTATAGTGTAATTACCACTGTGACATCATAATCCCCCATTGAACAGCTGTCAGGGGGGCCCAGCTGCTAAGTAAACAGGGCTTTACAATCTCTCCTCCCACAGGCTGGTTTACTAAATAGATCAATATTTGGTTTGTAGGCACAGGGATTAGAAGGTGGAAGTGTCTTTTGAAAAAGTCTTCTCTCTTCCCAGAGCCTCCAGTGCACCTGAGAATGTTGGAAAGAAAAGCCAGGTTCACGGACAAAAAGAATCACCCAAGCTGCTTTCACCTGTCTGTGATTTCCCAAGGAGCAGTTTGTCTTTAGGAAGTGAGACCTGTTTGAGAATTACTAATGTTTTAGGTTCTTTATGCTAATACTTGGAGAATTCCACTTTCTTCTTTCTCCTGCCTCCCCCTCAGCTCCCTTTTCTCTATCCCCAATCCCATTTGATGTAATCTTTCTAAATGGATGTTATAGCCTCAGGGACTAAAAGAAGGTCACATGGATAAACAGGAACTAAGCTCTTGAAGATCCCCTACCCCCTCCATCCTTCCCACCCCAATCCAGGATTAGAAACTGCACAAAGAAAAGAGGCCTCAGAGGTTTCTTTGTCAAACTTGAGATTCCTGGTTGATAGTTTGGGAGAGGGTGATTTTGCACTTGCCTTTTCTGGGTTAAGGAAAAAGTCTGATTCGAACACAAAGAGAAGCAGTGAACCTGGAGAACAGGCCTAAATCAGGAGCTGTGAGAGCTAACCCTGGTGTTTCCTGTCATTTGGGCTGTAACCTAGGACAAATCTCTTGGAGACATGCCATTGAAATTTGTCTTTGAGGAGCACCAATGCCTCTCATAGGATGGTAAGGCGGTGTCAGACTGAGCCAGCTCAGGAACTGGTCCTGACACTGACCAACTGCAAACTCCCCCAAACTAAGGGCAACCACTTGGAGGAACATGTTCTTGACTGTAAAAAAAAAAAAAGAAGGAATCTAACAACCACTGTGAGGATTAAATGAGATAATGTATGTGATATGGCTAGAGATAGGATTTACTTGGTGATATACTAACATTGTGTAATTCCTGTAAAACAAACAAGCAAAAACTATGATAATGCAAGGCTTAGAGAAAATGAATTAGAAAGAAAGGAAATAAAAAGAATATTAAAAACCAATGCTTGTGTGACCTGTTAGCAGCATACAAAAACCTTTTCACAACCGCTTTCACACAAATGATGTCTGGTGATCTTCCTAGCAGGCTAGGAGAAAAACAACACCACAGTGATTAATCCCTCAGTAGACCAGTCACTGTCTTTGTTTTTCATGAACACTTTATCTCCCTAGCTCCTTGTGAAAATGACAGCTTCTAATCTTTCCTATTTTGCAAAAGAGGTTCAGAGTTGAACTGACTTATTCAAGGTCACCCAGTGGTGAGAGGTAGATCCACTCAGGTCCTTCCAGTTCTAAGGCTTTTGTGTTTTCCTCTGATGCCACAGAAATGGCCAGATCGATGTGGGAAGGGAGGCAGTACAACAAGATGCTTAAAGTTAATGACCTAGGTAAAGGAAAAGAATATTTACACAACAACCAGTGCTTCCTTCACAGTTGTCATGCATCACCATAGTACTTTGTTGATTAAATCATCTCAGATAATTACAGTCAACCTCTAAAAAATAAAACACTGTGACTGGCTGTGCTCCCTTGGACCCTGGGTGATTTCCTTTTGACAGATGTTTATGAAAGGAATTATGTAGAAGTGTAGATATGGAGAAGTCTGTGGGAGCCCAGAATGCAGGGGAGAGTCATCTATGGCAAATGTAGGGAGTGGTGACTTCAGACAATCTACAGAAATCTGGTTCTTGTTTTTTTTTTTTTCTCTGCAAAGTATCCTCTGCTCTCTCCAGCTGGGGGTTTTTGCTTTGAAAAAACTATATTTTCATATAGATCTGTGTGTAGATCTGTACAGTGATAACATTCCTCCGTGCTAAGTCTGTCCAAGATAACTAACCTGTTTCCAAGATCTAATTTTGTACGTGGGAATCTTGCCTTGCCCTGATTTCCAGACCCATATGCAGGCTTAACAGGCTATACCTAGGGGAGGCAGCACCCTTGTCCTGTGCTTTGACAGTCTCCTCTCCTGGGCTTTCCTACAGACGCACGAGTCCTGCCACTGGAGGCGCTGTTTCATTGCTGGCCAAGTTCAGTATCCCTGGAGGGGAAACTCTTATTAAGACTTAAGACCCCTTGAATACATCAAAATAAATGTTAATTTTCTAGTAAATCAAATGTGCTTTCCAAGAGCCTCTTTTTATATATTAGCCTCCGTTAATAAATCAAAAGTAGTTTCCAAGAACCTCTTTTTTATACATCAGCCTCCATAAATTATATCCTTAAAGAAAGGAGGAGGGGGGAATCTACAGCCTTCTGGGGACTCCCCATCAACTAATTCATCAACTAGTTCTTCGAGTGTAGCATGCATCAGACTTTCCTAGAGGACCTGTTAAATCGCGATGACTGGCCTGCACCCTCAGAATTTCTGATTTAGTAGACTGGGACCTGAGGATTTGCATTTCTAGCCAGTTCCCAGGTGATACTGATGTTGCTGGTTGGAGGACCCCCACCTGGAAAACCTCTGGTTTGAGCCATCTAGTCCCTCTACTTGAGTCCAAGGAGCCTCTGGGGCTGATTTCTTTTTTATACTGCCACATTGTTTCTTTCAGTTCACCATTATTTCCATCCTGTTACCCAGCTCGTGTTTTGGCAGCACCCCCCCCCCCCCTCTTAATCAAGAGTAGAAGACAGGTTGCCTTCTCTGGCATCATTTCCCACATCATTTTGTGACCAATATAATTTCTGTAAATCATGTTCCCCTCTCACATCTGCATCTTCCCCTCTGCATCTTTGGACTTGCCATTTGCTTTCTAGGTTGAAAGACTTGCTGATTCTCACTCTGGGTAGTAGTCAAAATGGAACCCATAGTGTGGTTTCTGTCATGACATCCTTGAACAACCTACTTAGCTGACCTTTCTCATTACTTAACCTTAGAGTTGCTCATATAAGTTTGAAATCCAGTCCTTGGTAGGTTCTCTTTTAGTCTTCCTTTGCTCACTAGCCAAGGAGACACCGAAAGCAGTCTAGGAATGACTGCACTTGAGTTTCCCCAAGGCACAAAATCCAGTAGGTCTCTACCTTTGTATATCACTTGAAAAATTTGCAACAAAGCTCAATGTTCAGGTTTTTACCCAGACCATTAAATCAGAAACTCTGGGTAATGGTTTTAATGATGGCCTCTAACCTCCAAATTTCTTAAGATCATTATTTTCAGCTATTAGAGCTCTAGCTTATTTTTACAATATGCAGTCTCTTTGTGACAAAGATGGAAAAACTTTATCGTTCTTATTTTGTCAATGAGGAAAATATTCTAAGACAAGATCACTTGTTAGTTCAGAATATCATCAGTTCATTGGTTCATTCATTCATTTGTTCTTCTAACAAATATTTTTATAGGCTCTACCATATGCCTAAACACCACTGATAAACAAGAATAGACACTAATCCTGCTCTCATGAACTTTCAGTCTCATGAGGAAGATGAACTATTCAATTCCACACATTAATGTAAAATCACACTGCTGATAAAGTTCCAATAGTCCTCCTACCACCGTGTCACCTGTGAACTCTTACCATTTTCCCTTGTGTTCCTCTCCACCCATTGCCCCCCTTCCCCTCTTTTGCTATTTGCTTCAGTTCTATGGTCAGCTTGCTAGTTTTGACTTTTCCTTGACCTTTTGTTTGATTTCTCTATATTCTACTTATAAGTGAGATCACCCAATATTTATCTTTCCTTCCAACTAATTTCAACAAATATAATCCCTTCCAGTTTCATCCATGTCACTGCAAATGTCATGAGCTTTTTTTTTTTTTTTATAATAGTCCATTGTATAACTATACCACAAATTTTTAATTAAGACATCTATTTTGGGACATTTGGGTTGTTACCATATCTTGGCTACCATAAATAGTGCTACAATAAACATGGAATGTAGGTTTCCTTTCAAATTTGTGTTTCTGTGTCCTTTGGGTAGATTCCTAGGAGTAGAATCACTGGATCATATGATTGATCTATTTTCAGTGTTCTGAGGAACCTCCATAGTGGCTGGATCATTTTATATTCTCACCAACTGTGTAAGAGTGCCTTTATTTCTGCATCCTCTCCACATATGTTGTTTCTAGTTTTTTTTAATGTGGACCATTCTCTGGAGTGAGTTGGTATGAGAACAAATCACACTCTTTCCCCAACTACCCAGAGTCCTCTGACAAATGGCATCAGTTCTTCTATAGTAAAGAGGAGGAAACCTAGACCATCTGTTATAGAAGTTTGAGTCACAGTGTCCAGAGTCCTTGGGCACACTGACTATGCCCCAGTTTTGGTTCAGCTCTTCCTTTTTGTTGTTTTTGAAAGACAGAGGGAGGGTTGCAATTCTCTGTCACTTGGCTCCAGATCTTTACGTTCGTGACTCCCATGGTTCCTGTCTTATCAGTTTTTTCCTTCTTAAAATGACTTTAAAAAATGATGGAGACCCCTTTGTTCTAGACACTATCTATTCAATATCAATGAACTTGGTCTTAGAAATTGCTACCAATAAAGTAGTCTAAAGGAATAATCTTTATGCTTGTCAAGCTAAAGCACCATCTTCTGAAAACATCGTACAGCTGCAGCTCTATTTTTCAGTAATATATTGCATGAAGATAAATTGATTCAGGAAACAGAAGTAATTAAGGGCTGTACACATCATAGTTCAGAAACAATAAGGAAATCAATTGAATGCATTAAACATTTTCAATAAAATAAGTATGGCTGAAACAAGCCTGCTCTGTAGAGCAGATGCAGATAGCTGCAACAGCTATTGTTTCTTGAACACTTGCCATGTATAATTTATCAAATATTTTACTTGTATTATCTCAGAGTTTCCTCCAAAAAAAGAAAACTACCTCATTTTATATAAATAATCTAAAGAAGAAAATGAAAATTCCAAGGAATTAAATAACTGCTCAAGGTCACAGATCACTCAGCCAATGGGAATCAACTTCACCTAATTCTGAAGCTCATGCTACTTTCTAAAATCAAACCTGTGGCATCTGTACCTTTGTTTTCTCATCTATAAAATGGGTGAAGTAATATTAATTCCCTTTGTTTTATAACCACCTCAATCTGATTAGTCATTGATTCTAGCAGCTAAAGAATGTTGGAGCCCTTGGAATTATCTTCATAGAATTTATAATAATAAACATGGGGGAAATGGGCAGCAAAGAAATACCACTGGAGTTTCTCAAGTTCTAGATTTCTCCTGACACTCTTCTCCTCTCCGGTTCTCTCTCACCACCACCCCCATGCCCCCAGAATAACATCACACTTTTATCCTCTCCTCCTAGGCCCAGGTGAGCCCACTCATACATGCACATACCCACTGGGCCAGCCAGATACAATCATGGGGAGGATGCAATACCATCTATGCTGGTCATAGATGCTAATGGCAGAAAAAGCCAAATACCTGATAACTCATTTACTCTATGCCCTTGCAGTAAAAATGGTAGCAATATAAGAGATTCCAAGTTCCCCCAGGAGAAGGAAGGATACATAGTATAATGTATGTTGTCACTGTCTTGTGTTTTATTAGCTACTAAAGGAAAATTATGAAGTGTTTGATCCTTTTTACCCTCAGCAGATCTCTTCTTCTCTCCTGCTGCTCCTGCTGCTCAAACCTTCCTCTTTATCTCATGGTCCTTGATCTAGTATCTTATTTCTAGAACTGCTCATGTGCTCACATGGTTTTAAGAAATTAGTGCCTGCTGGGTGCCTGGTAGTCTTTCAGGGACTCTCTTCTCTCTTGAGTGAATTGGAGGAAGTTTTGGTATTCAGCAATTTAATTAACATTTTAGATATAGAATAAAAGCTATATGCAGTTGGACTCTGATGTAATTTCATGTAAGAATGAAAGCTGGATGGCAATAAGGAAAGCTTATTGTCCTGGGAAAGCTGGATGACAATAAGGAATGTTTTTGATCTAAATGGATAGGTGAAGACAATTAGGGAAAATATTCAGGAGAGAGTAACAAATGGTTTACTGAGTAAAAGCAGAACTTGCAGAAACAGTAGTTCACAAATTATGCGTCAGATATTGTGGAGAAAGTTTTTCCTACTACAAATTCTAATTTTCATAGTGTTGATCATAGGAGTTATTTGAATTAGAAAATAAGAATTTGAACAGGATCTAGTTATGGGCTACCAAAAACAATGTATCTAAAAAAGATGAGAAAAAGAACTAAAGGAACTGGTATTGAAATTGGCTGCAAAAAAGGGCCAAAACTAAGCAGGAGAGACGCCAATAGCTAAACCGGTCACTCTTGTGTACACAATTGCATGACTGCTCAAAACAACAATAATGAGATCTATTTACAAATAAAGAGAGATAATCAACAATCACTGAGGCCATGCATGTCCAGCAATATTACTCCAGTTACTGTCCAGTTTCAAAGTCCTAAGACACTTCCAAGACGGCATCTTCTTGTCACCGCAGACCTAAACAAGCTTTTACAAATAAGCTTGTGTCTCAGATGGCATTTTCTCATTGCTCCAAACCTAAACCAGGCATTTCAAATAAAGTTCAGTTTCCCAGCAAGCTGTCTGCCTGTTGGAGGTACAAATTCCAAATTTTCCAGGCTTCAAGATTTCCAGCATACACAGATTCTAAGTTTTCCAACATATATAGCTTCCAAGTTTTCCATAAAGCTATCTTCTCTTTTTAGAGATCCACATTCCAATTTCAAAACCAAAGGCCATACTTGCATTTCTTGTAACTACTCCTCCACCTCCTTGTACTCCCACCCTGGGTTGGCTAAATCCCTGGATGCTGACCTGGGGCCCCAATCTTTAATCACTCTTGGGGCCAAAACTTATGATGGTCTGCCACTCCATGGTGCTTTCTTGTGTTGTTTTTCCTCTCATGCCACACTCTATCCATAGTACTTCTTTCCTCACTTGCTCTCAAAGCATGCATCATCAGGGCAATTTCTCCTTATTGGCACCACTTCCCAGCTGTGCCACTCATCAGCCCCCCATAATAGTATCCTTTAAATTAGGATTGGCATAGAAGGAGGCCATAGGAAAGAATAATGCATGAGAGTGATCTTGGGCTCTTTAAGTCAGGATGAATGCAACAGAACAAACAGAACATTAACCTTCCCTCCCCCACATCTCCTGGCCAGCCCCAAACAGAGTCCTGTTTCCCATTTAAAGGACTGCTCTGCTTACTGGCTCCTATTTCTGTTGAAATTGTATAGGTCTCTCTTGGTGGGCAGGTGTCTTTGGGCTGGGATAAATAATGCTACTCATCAGTGCTATTTCTCTTTTAGAATCTCATTACAGTTGGAAGCTGTCAGACCCAGCTCATCATAGGTGGGGCTTTCAGGATCTCAAACATAGGGAAATGGTGTAGAAGCTACTTGTAAGCCTCTCATCTCACATTTTCCAAACTGTTTTTCCATCAATAATATGGATAGCTTCTGTTTGACTCCTGGGTTCTTTTTCAATAGATTTAGAGGCAGATGAAGAGATATGAATCCTTGGTCCACTAAGCAACCCCATCAGAATTCTAGAAGCTGAATTATAGCTTAGTTTGCAGGAAACTCTTTCATGGTTATGAGACAAAGGTTGAAACAGATCATATGGAAGAAAATTCTTCTTTTAAAATGAAAATCATTGAACAATAAAAGCACAAGCAATTGTTGAAAGGACTCTTGAACAGCCTCTTATGGTATGTGATAGATGATTCAACTCAAAGGAAAGTCCAAGGAAGAAATTTGTATTGTGTGTCTTGCTTCCACAAAAGTTATAAAAAGTGGACTTTTTTATGTGGCTATAGAAATGTCTTGGAGAGTCACACAGTTCTAAGTTGAAGGAACTCTTATTGCTAAAAAGCAATATGGAGGAACTCTGGCCAGGGAATTGCATCCATCGTTGTCATTGTGAAAGTGACAAAAATCATTTATAGAGAAACCCACTATAGAGACAGTTGGGTAGCCAACATCTCTGTTTCCATTCTCCCATAGGCCCACAATTCCAAACAAATTAGCTATCACATCCTGAGAATACGGAGTCATCATGCATCATACTTGCATTCCAGGTTATTTACCTACAATATACTACTTAAACTTATGAGCTAGTAGAGCTATTCCTGGCTTACAGAAAGGAAAATTGAAGCTTACTATTATGTAAATTGCTTAATACGAAAGAATTTGTGCATGGTAGGAACTGGTTGAAATCTGATTCCAAACATTCTGCTCCTGAAAGCCAGACTCAGACAATAATTGTCTTCTCTGTGCCTCTGCATATCCTTTTCTCTTTTCCTGAAATGTCATTTGTTAATTTATTCATTAATTTAATAAGTATTTGTTGAATACTTAACCATGTGGCTGGAAATTGGCACAGTTCTGGGAAAATATATGAACAAGAATATGCTGTTTCTGTCCAGAAACATAACATCTAGAGAGAGACAGATATGACAAGAAGACATAAATATAGCATGATAAGTTGGATGGGTGGAAGCCAGATAACACTGTGTGAAGTCCTTGGTGGTGAAGCAATAAACTCCAGCAGTTGAGAAAGTTTGCTGGAAATGAAGAGGTTGGTGAAGAGGAGATGCTTGAGGATATTTTCAATACAATATAACATGTAAATGTTTACAATGGAGCTGAAAAGCAGCAAATACTTTTTAAAAAGTTACTTGCTAGTTTTAAAAATTAATTTGATGGACATTTGCTGAAAGTCCTTTGTATGCCAGGTACCATTTCACGCATTAAGAATTCAGCAGAATCTGAAGTCCCTGACTTCATGAAGCTTACATTTTAGTGAAAGATCCATATACAAAATATAACATAATGCCATGTAATCGTTAATGTGATGATGAAAAATAAAACTTGGCAGGTTAAAGAATGAGAATAGCTGCACTTTCATATTATCTGGCTAGGGAAGATCTGCTCCACTCTTTGTAGAAGGTAGATATAGCCACCTGGATTTCTGGGAGGAAAATGATTCAGACTGAGAAAAGTGCTAGGCTCTGAAGTCAGGTCATACTCTTTGATGTTGTATGAACAATAAGAAAAGACCTAGCTGTCTGCTTAGAGCTAGAAAAGGGGATATTAACAGTAGATGATGTCATGGAGGATAGCCTCAAATAGGGCTTGGTAGACTGGCAGATGAAGTAGAAAGCAAGCCAATCAATTCACTTAGTTGTCATTTCTTATGTAAACTTTTTACTGAATATCTTATTAGAATAGCAAAATGCTATAGAACAGGTAGCTTTTTAAACAGCAAAAATTTTCAGTCCTCGAGGCTGAAGTCTGAAATCAGGGGCCAACATGATGCAGTTGCAGTGAGCACTTTGCTCCAGGTTACAGAAGGCTTGTTACTGCTGTGGTAGAAAGAAAAAGAAGACTTTCTGGGGTCTCTTTTAAAAGGACACTTATCCCTTTCTTTACCTGATTTGCTCCCAAAGAATCTCTTTTCATAATATATCACATAAGGCCTTAGAATTTCAACCTAGGAATTTTGAGAGGACACCAATATTCAATCTGTAACAGTGGATACATGGTTCTCCAGAAGACATTTAAAAAACAATGGCTTTTGCAAATCTAATGTAAAGTAAAATATATCTTAAGTGCATATTTTATGGAACTGGTTCACCGCATTTGTTTCGATTAAATCACATCAGATATTCCTATTCTTTATTTGATAAAGACATTAGGGGCACCTAAATGGAGGATGACTATCATCTGAAGGATAGGAAAGTTATCTTTTGGAAGAAAATTTGAAGTTGGGAAAATGTGGAACAAAAATTTTAGGTGAGCCAGCTGGAAAACTACCACATGGGTCATGAACACCAAATTGACCACTTCAATTTGGCTCCTTTTCTTGCTCACTGAAAAACAAACAAAAACAAACTTATGGCATTTTCAAGAATATTCTAGCCTTAAAGTTAGTCGCAACAGCCCAACCTGAAGAAAGGCCAAGGAGCAAATGTGTCCCTTGTTCAAGTATACCCAATGGCCTCAGGTCAGCTGAATCTACTTTCTTTTGTTCTGGAATCTTCATAGTTGTCCATCCTTGGTGTGAACGCAGACATGAAGGTGGTTCTGGGATCACTTGTAGGTCTGAAGAGGCCTGATTTACAGCTCTCATGAAGGGGGCAGGCCTCTAAGCCTGCTACCCACCATGAGAGCTATGCTTTGTTCCCTAGTCCTGGATCTGTTCCCTGGGAATCCTGGTGCCCTGGACATCAAGAAGATCCTTGACTCCCTGCTGTGACTGACAAGACTCAGCCAAGAGGGAGGAGTGGGAGAAGTTGAGTCAGACCCTTGAGATCTAGTAAAGCAAACCCTAGCAGAATAAGAATTAGAAAGAAGGAAAGGAAGGCATATTCCTATTGTCTTCCCATTGTACTCACTCCTCTAAGAAACCCCTATGTAACTTATTTCCTCAGACTCACACTTGGTGGTAACAACCACCAAATGGTTTTGGCATTACATTCCATAGGTTTGCATGGATGTCTCTTCTTAACTTGGGAAAATAACAAATTAAAGATCTAGGTAGTTTCTATAAGCCAAACTCCTCTCCTATAGCTATTACTGGAACCCTGGAGGCAGGAAGATAGGATTTAGTAAATAAGAGTAGGTAGGTCTCTTGAGCCAAAGAGTAAGTTTAGACCTCCATTGGAAGGTTCCAGAATCTGGAACCAACTGTTGAAATACCTGCCCATAGGCAGTGGGGCCATTTGCCACAGCTGCACAAATGCCTTTACCATTCACCATGAACCTACCCAAGTCCCTCCTGAGCCTAGATCCTGCTAGGGATTCCTCCTTTCTTTGCAGAGCATAAAAATTCTTAAGTTCTCCTGCTTTTACCTCCTTAGTCTTTAGTTTCCCTAGTTCCTATGCTTTATATATACTCAGGGAAAGTCTCATCTTGAGCCTCACAATACTTGGCTTCTATTGAAAAATTGAGGTCAGAAGAAGGAAATGGTTTGTTTTCAGTTCTATATCTTGTCTTCATCATCTTCTTTTTCTTCATCATCCTC
>PVHY01028181.1:0-15474 GCA_004024945.1 Uropsilus gracilis | reverse complement strand
AGTCAGTCGGATCAGTTTTCCTTTGTATGTTATCTGTTTCCTCTCCTTATCTTTAGCTTTTGTAAGTTTTACTATGATGTGTCTTGCTGTGTTTCTTCTTTCATTAAAGTAGTTTGGTGTCCTTTTTGCTTCTTGTATGTCTAATTTCATTTCTTTCTTCAGGTTTGGGAAGTTTTCCTCCATTATTTCATTGAAGAGCGTTTCAGGTCCTATTTCTTTCTCTTTACCTTCTGGTATTCCAATTACTCTTATATTTGTTTTCTTTAGGGTATCTGAGAGATCTCTGATTATTTCTTCTGTTTTCTTACTTGCTTTTCTCTCTCTCTTTCTTTATTCTTTCTACTTCTGTATCCTCTAGTGTGCTGATTCTTTCTTCTATTTCTTCTAGTCTGCTTTCCTGACTCTTCCCTGCATTTTTGAGTTCTTCTGTTGTTCCTCTTATGCCTTGCATCTCCTGCAGTTTCTTATTTAGGGTTTCGATTTCGTTTTTCTGTTCGTTGATGATATTGTTCACATTGCTGCATTCTTTTTTATATTTTTCTACTACTTCTCTTAATTCATTGAGAGCTTCCCTTCTTTTGTTTTCTCTTTGTTCCCCCTCTTCCTTGACCTCTTTGAGTGCTTTTATCACATTGATTCTGAATTCTTTGTCTGACATATGGAGCATTTCATCGGTCATACATGTTGTTTTTTTCAAATTGTTTATCCTTAGGTGGTGAGTTATTTTTCTTAGGGCTTGCTTGAGTGTTTGTGTTCTTCCTTTTTCCTGTGTTTTCCTTTCGGATCTGCTCTATGTATCAGGTGACTACTGCTCTAGTTGTAGGCATGTTGAAGCCTATATAGTTGTATTTAACGTTGCCTATGTGGTTTTGGTAGTGAATGTCCTTGTATTCTGAGTTTGCGCCGGTGCTGCATAGAGGCGCCGGTGCTTTTGGGCTTTGGGATGGGCGCGGTTAACTCCAGGTGGGTTCCTTCCCCACCCCCTTTAGCAACTCAGTCTGAGCTAAAGTTAGGCTGAATAGCCAGGGTCCATACAGATGCAAATGGCCAGACTGCCTCCCTCCCAGGCAGTTTCTGTGACAACCGGGAGATGCCATAGGCTGCTCCAGGTAGGGTAGCCTACCTGTCTTGCGTGGTCTCCTCCCCCAGGTGGTGGTGGGCTACCTGCTCCTCTCAGCAGGGTCGGAGTCCCCTTTGCATCTGACTCTTTTGTCCGCGAGAGCCTCAGTCTGCTCTCCGGACTTTGGGATGGGCGCCGTTAACTCCAGGTGGGTTCCTTCCCCACCTTCTTTAGCAACTCCTAATAAAGTTCATTTATGACAAATCCATAATCAATATATACTCAATGATGAGACTGTTAGCATCTATTTTAAAATCTGGTATAAGATTAAGATAAAGTCAATAATAGAGCCACTAAGCAAAAGAAAACTATAAAAAGAAACTAAGTTGGAAAACAGATGAAACTATAGCTATGTGCAGATGAGATAATATAGTAACATATTTGGCATAGCAATTTGGCATAGCAAAATTCTAAAATTCAACTGGAAAACTAGTTGAAATAACCCAGCAAAGTGGCAGGGCACAAAATTAATTTATGGATATAAGTCGCATTTCCATATACAATGAATTAGAAGAGAAGGAAATTAGAAAATAATTTCATTCACAATTACAGCAAAAAGTATTAAATACTTAGGGGTAAACTTAACAAAGGAGGTGAAGACATATACATTGAAAACCAGAAAACATTGTTAAAAGAAATATAATACATAAAGAAGTGAAAGATATTTCCTGCACATGGGATAGAACAATTAACATTGTTAAAATAACCATCTTATTCAAATAATCCATAGGTTGATTGAAATCCCTATCAAGGTTTCAATGACATTTTCAAAAAAATATAACAATCAGTACTGAAATTCAGATGGAATCACAATCTAGAATAGTCAAACAAGATATAAAAAAGAGGAAGAGTGATAAATTCACATTCCCATACTCAAACTATATGACAAAGCTATCACAGTCAAAACAGTGTAACATTGGAACAAAAACAGACATACAGACAAATGAAATAAATTAAGAACCTAGGCATAAATCTGTACATCTATGGAAGTTAATCTATTACAAAAGTGCCAAGAATATACACAGTGATACTTCAACCAATGGTATTGGGAAAATGGACATCCACATTTTAAAGAATGAAACTGTATCAACATTTCACAACTTACACAACTTATATTTCGGGGGAAATAAGGGAGAATACTCCATAGTACTGGCTTCAGTGATATCTTTGTGGATTTATTTCCAAAAGCATGCAAAACAACAGTGAATATAAACAAATAGGTCTACATGAATCAAAACAACAACAACACAACTTCTGCATAGTAAAAGAAACTATCAGCAAAACAAAAAGATATCTAACTTAATGGGAATAACATATTTTCACATAACAAAGTTAAAGCCAAACTCTGCAAAAATCTCATAAGACCCAACCACAGAAGGAAAACAACCCAATCAAAAAACTGGGCAGAAGAGGTACATACATACTTCTCACAAGCAGACATACAGATGGCTAAGAGAAACAGAAAAAATGTTCATCAACACTTATCAGAAAAATGCAAATGAAAACCATGATGACAGGCCACTTCTTACTATTGACAATGCCCCATACAAAAAAAGAGCAGAAAGAAAAAGTGTAGGTGAGAATGTGAATGAACAGTTATAAACTCTTGAGGATATGTAGACTCTTCTAGCCCCTATAACTTTGAGGATACTCAAAATATTACAAATGAATCTACCATATGATCCAGGTACCTGCCCATTAAAAAAAAGAAGAGAACTGTAGATATCCCAACTTTGGAACAGGAAAGTCAAGGAAAAAGTAGGTGCTGAAAAGCAGCAGCCTTCATAAAATGAAAGCAAAAAAAAAAAAAAAGGTAAAAGACGAGTACTTTGCAATGGGTTTTCTGTGAGAAATGGGGTTGGGACATGAATGGTTTTTAAATAAAGAAATAAAGAGGGTTCAACTGAAATGTTTCTGAAAAGAAAAGTTACTCTTCCCTTTCTACACAATGATACAAGTGTGTGGGTTTGTCCCCAATCAATTTCCTGATAGTACCTGGGTTTTCTGCAGTTCAATTCAATCCTGATGCTATCTACCAGGAGTTAATTTCAGATATCATAAATAAAAGACAGTTCTAAAGATTGTCTTTCTTTCCACTTCAGACACCATTGTCAAGTCCCATGTTGTTACTTATATATTTGACCATCCTGCTAGAAACCAGGGTCTCACAACCCTCTCCTCAGTTTCAGGAACCTTCTAGAATGGCTTACAGAACTCTGAAAAGAATTTATTTCAATGATATTTTAAAAAACACAAATGAATTGCCAGACAAAAAGGCAAATAAAGTAAGGTACAGAAGGACCCTGAGCACAAGAGTTTCTCTTCCACTGGGGAATTTGAACTGTATATTCCCATCATATGTGGGTCTACTTATATACCTGGAAGCTCTCCAAACTTTAGAGATTTTTTTATGAAGGCTTTCTCATGTAGGCATAATTCATGACTGAATCAATCATCAGTCCTTTCTCCCCACCCTGGAGAATGGAGGGTGGTGATGAGAATTCCAAGCTTATGGTAATAATGTAATCTTTCTGTTGGCCAACTCCCAAGTTGAATTAAATCAGTAGCCTATCAAGAGTCACTTTAATAAAACAAAACAGACTCCCATCACCTAAGTAATTCCAGGGACTTACATGTGCTACATGAGGACCTGGAGCCAATGACCACAGACTAGAGCAAAAACCCTGCTCTAGCCTAGAAGCAGGAAATATATATTTTCTATTATCACACAGGTATGTGCACACACACACAAATAGACACCACAACCTAATAGGTTGTAATGAGTAAAGGATTGGGATAAGATTGTATTGTCTAGGTTCAAATACTACCTCTGTCCTTACTAACTAGAGAGGATCACCTTGGAAAATATTTTAAAGCCTATTTTCTTGTCTATAAAAGGAGACAGAGCAATAGCATTTAAGAGACAATTTTATAGACATAAAATTCACATAGCTGTAAGATTTGGGACTGTAGTGACAGAGATTTGGGAGAGTGTAGTGGCAGAGTGAATTACTTTCAAGGGAATCTTTTTAAAATAACACAAATATATTCTTAAAATTAAGAAATTAAAAGAGGATTCATAAAAAATTTTCATATTTTGTATCATAAAATATGACAAAATAAAAATAGCTTTTGGCATTAATTCCATCCATTTTTATTAATCATTTTGCTATTTATATCTTTATGTATATATGTGTATATGTATTACATATATATAAAACATCATATTATTCCCTGGGGTTCTGCCTCCACCTTATCACTTGTTAACCTTCATCTTGATCTTATACTTGTCCCTTCCCTGATTTCTCCCTCCCCCCAACTCCAACTTACTTGCTCCAGTTCTGTTGTTAGCTTAGACTTTTTCTTGACCTTTTGTTTCTTATCTCTATATCCCATCTATAGGTGAAATCATATGGTTTTTGTCCTTTTCTTTTTGACTTATTTCCACTAACATAATTCCTTCTAGGTCCATCCATGTTATCACAAACATGTCATTTGTCATTTTTGATTGCAGAATAATATTCCACTGTGTAAATATACCAAAGCATTTTCAAACATTCATCAGTTTTGGGTTATGTGGGTTGTTTCCATATCCTGGCTATTGTAAACAGTGCTGCAATAAATATCTTGAGTACAGATGTCGTTTTGAATTAATATTTTGGTGCCCTTTGGGTAGATTCCAAATAGTGTAATTGATGGATAAAATAGTTGTTCCACTTTCAGTAGTGTGAGGGTCCTTCACACAGTTTTCCAGTGCCTGGACAAGTGTGTATCCCACCAGCAATCTGAGTGTTCCTTTCTATCCACATCTATGCCAGAAATTGCTGCTCTTTTTTTCTCTATGTTAAATCATTTATAAAGTCTCTTGTTTGAGAAAATGTCAAGTGAAATTGACAATAGAAAAATGCATTTTAAAGAATAACCTCCCAATATGTTAAGTAAAAGTCAATGAAAGGAAATAGCACCAATCAGGAAATCATCAGCTAAATTTTTCCACATTGGTAGTTTATAGTTTAATATACTAAACAGAAAGATTAGATTTTGAATAGTATATTTTAAAATCTCTTTCTTTAAATTTTGAGTAATTTATTCTCAAGTCATTATGATGTTCAACTAGTTTGACATAGAAAGATAAGAAACATCTGTAAAAGTAAATGCTGGGAAGCACACACATTCTCATCCTCAGAGATGTGTTATGTACACAGGAACAAAGTGCAGCAAATACTAAATATTCCAAGTGAACTTTTAACAATTCAGCTGTGATATATTTTCTCTTTTTTATATAGGCCAGGCTTGCTGGTATAAGGTATCTCTTTGTGGTTTTGATTTACATTTCCCTGATTATTGGTGATGTTGAGCAGTCTTTCATATACCCATAGGTCATTTGTTTTACCTTTTTGGAGAAGTGTCTGTTTAGTTCTCCCCATTTTGAACTGGACTATTTGCTTTGTTTTGTGAAATTGAGTGAGTTCTTTTATGGCTCTTTGTTATCAGACCCATATCACCATATGGAGGGCAAACATTTTTTTTTCTCATTAAGTTTTTGTTTTGGTTAATGCCTTCATAGGGGGACTGTGGTGAAATTGTCAAGGGCATGGGGGGTGGTGGTGTTATGGCTCCCAACATTGATAGTGCTGCAATAGAATAGCAGTCTTTGTGCCTTTGTGGGTGGAGACTTGGAGAAGAGAGGCCAAGCCTTTTTATGATGGGATCAATAAGAGAGTATTTAAGGAGGGGAAGATAAACAGAAGGTAGAGAAAGTATGGAGAGAAGGAGCAGAGTGGAGGATCAGGGAGGTTGGAGGCCTCCAAGCTGCCTCAGTCATGTGCAACTGCAGGGCCCTAGCCTGGGCTGATGAGAAGCTCAGGGAAGCATGTTGGAGAAATGTGTAACTTGTGTAGGCTGACTTGGAAATTTGGTAATTGAAAACTTGGTTTAACTTTGAAGCTACAAAGCTTGGAAATTGTCTGGAGAGCTCAAGAGAACTTGCTGTGTTGTTTTCATCGTGAGAAAACTGAAGTGGTTGCTGCTATTGTAGCAAGTAAATCTTGTTGATATTGGGCCACTTCAGGGTTGAAGCTGAAAAAAGGCTGAAAGTGTGCCTTTTGAAGAAGAGTCGACAATGCCACTCTATTGCCTTGTCGAATTTAAATCTCCCATTTTGGAAAAAGAAGCAACAATGCCATCTTGATGTCTACATTTGTCTTGAAGTGAGTAGAGCTGTGTTTGAGGAAGGGGTCACTATGCCATGTTGGTTTCTTCACAATGCTTGAAGGTGAGATGGTAGCCATTCTGTAGAAGCACATGGCTGTTGCATCCATGTGCAGATTTTGAACTGGAGACTGAACTTGCGGATAAGATAATCAAAGGGGGCCCTTTATATGCTCAGTGATGTTTAGCTGGTATTTTAATAAGAAAATCTGTCTTACCTCCTCATAGGTTTATGTAGTCTTGCTACTGCTTGTGCAGGCTGGAACAAACCTGGTATATGACTGACCTGAAAGGGCCAGTTGCTCCCACCTATAAGTTTAATTAAGCCTGTTTTGTTTGTTTCTTACCAAATATCAGGCTATTTTGATGTACAGAAGTTTTTTAATTTCATATAGCCCCAGATGTTTATAGTAGTTTGTTTTTTTTTTTTTTTTTTATCATCTGTACATGCGTCTTGAAAGGGATTTCTGAATTGGACTGTTTTTTTCTTTTTTCCATTATTTCCTCTATGCATTTTATGATGTCAGGTCTTACATCAAATCTTTTATCCATTTTGAGTTGAGTTTTATACAAGGTGTGAGGGAATAGTCCAGGTTAAATTTTTTTGCAGTTTTCCTAGCACCATTTTTTTGAAGAGACTATCCTTGTTCTAATGTATGTTTAATGTCCCTTTGTCAACAATTAGTTGACCAAACTTGTATGGTTTTATTTCTGGGCATTTCTGGGCATAACTCCATTCTCTCGTTTGGTCACAATGTTTTTGATATTCAAGGCTGTTTGCTATTTTATATGAATTTTAGTAATTTTTGCTCTCTTTAAAAAATGTCATTGGAATTTTTATTGGAATGGCTTTGAATTTGTAGAATGCTTTTGGTAAAAGCCATTTTAATAGTGTTAGCTCTTCCCACCCATGAGCAGAGAATGTCTTTTCATCTCTTTATGTCTTCTTCTATTTCCTTTAAGAATAGTTTTCTTTTCATGGACCTTTCACATCTTTTGTTAAGCTTATTCCCAGGTATTTTATTTTCATTGGTGACATTATAAAATGATATGGTTTCTTAATTTCTTCTTCTACCTGATTTTTTGTATATAAGAAAGTAACTGGTTTCTGTGTCTTGATTTTGTAGCTGGTAACTTAGTGAACTGGTTTATTGTTTCAAGAAGTTTTTCCTGTGGAGTTTTGGACTCACTACATAAAGTTATTATATTGTCAGCTTATGACAGCTTCATTTCTTCTTTCCCTATCTGTATTCATTTTATGTATTTCCCTTGCCTTATTGTCCTAGCTAGAACTCCCAGTACTGTGTTAAAAGTAGTGGTGAGAATGAGGATCCTTACCTTGTTCCAGATTTTAATTGAAATTGTTTCAGTTTTTCCCTATTAAAGATGATGTTTACTGTGGGTTAATCATATATGGCTTTGATTATGTTGAGATATATTCCTTTTATCCCAGTTTTTTTCAAGGGCTTTCATCATGAATGGATGCTGAACTTTATCAAATGCATTTTCTGCATCTATTGTTATGATCATACGGTTTTTGGTTTCTTTTTGTTGATGTGATGGATTATTTTGAGTGATCTTCAGATGATGAACCATCCCTGTGCCCCTGGGATAAATCCCATTTGGTCATGATGAATAACGCTTTTTGTGCTTTGTTGAATTCTATGTACCAGGAAATTATTTAGAATTTTTGTGTCTAGTTATAAGAGAGAGTGGTCTATAGTTTTCTTTCTTTGTGCTATCTTTGGTTTTGGCATTATTGTAATATTTGTTTCATAGAATGTTTTCAGTAGTTTTTCTTTTTTGGAAGTTTTAGTAATAAGGTATTTTTCATCTTTGAGTATTTGGCAGAATTCATTTATGAGACCTACTACTCCTGGACTTTTTTTTTTTTTAAGGAGACTTCTGGTGATTGCTTCAATTTCACTGCTTGTGATTGGCCCGTTTAAGTCCTCTATTTCTTCTTTGTTCAATTTTGGGTCACTGTTAAGCTTTAAGAATTTGTCGATCTTTTCCAGGTTGTTATATTTATTTGCATAGAGATGCTCATAGTAGTCTCTATTTATATTTTGGATTTCTGCTGTGTTGGTTGTAATTTCTCCTCTTTAGGTTATTATCCTGTTTATTTGAGTTTCTCCCTTCTTTTCTTTGTGAGCCTTGCTAGGGGTTTATTGACTCCATATTTTCAAAGAACCAGCTCTTTGTTTTATCTTCTGGGTTGCCTTACTGGTTTTTATTTTATTTCTGCTTTGAATTTTATTACTTCCTGTCTTTTTCTGGGTTTCAGATTTTTTTTAGTTGCTCTTTTTTCTATTCCTCAAGTTGAGAGATTGGATTATTTCTTTGGATATTTCCTGCTTTTTGATATGGGCTTTATTGCTATGAATTTGCCTCTTAATACTGTTTTTGCTGAGTCCTAGACATTTGGAATGTTGTGTCATCTTTATGATTTGCTTCTATGTAAGTTTTAATTTTCTCTTTGATTTTCTCACTTACCCAGTGGTCCTTCAGTAGCATGTTCAGTCTCCATCTAGTTGGTACAATTAAAGTGGATATTTATTTTTAAATATCTTGAAAGCAATAAAACTTTTAGAAAATGTTGAACTCTATAAGCTATGGGGTATTGAATGGCATTGAAAATGATAGACTATTATTTCTATCATTCTTTATCACCTAAAAAGCTATAACTATAATCCCAATGTAAACTAGCAATTATCATTTAGATAGGCACTATACTCAAGTAACCTGATGATTACATCACATATTAAAACATGAAAAATATGATAGATTTCAATTATTTAGAGAGAAAAGGTGAAAAACAAAGGCAAATACCCATAGATATAATTACAATCATTTTGAATGAGAAGTCTATATACATATATGTATATATATACATATATACACACACATGTATATTTTAGGGAATAACACTATATATATTTTAAAATAGCTGATTTGTGCCTATCACTGGACTATATATTTAAGTTCTCTAATTTTAGTTACCTATGTCTAAAAGTTTGTAAATCAATAATAGGTGCCTTAATAAACATGTAAAACAGTTGCTGAAAAATAATTTGAAATCAAATATCCCAACCAAGAAATTCTTTACACAAAGGTTAAAAGAGATATCACTTTTACTGTTGCATGAACATTAAGCCATAATGTGATGCCATCAATCAATTTACTAATAAAAACAGATCCATGATTCATAAAGATAAGCATAAACCAAGTAGATACAATCCATTTCATGTATATCTTCAAGAAAAAGAAAAAGAAAGTCTAGTCCTCTATGCTGATGATATGAAAGCACCATTTACCATACAGGATTCATTGTCAACTGACTTATATGTCATCTAATTGTTTAGATGGAAAAAATATATATACATATATATATATATATATCTCATATCCTTATTATAGGAGGTAGTTTTGCATATTGGAATAAAGAGCCCACTTACTTTAAGCTTCTATCCTCTTTCAGAAACTAAGAGATAAGGTGATAATATCTACATACCTTATGAAGCTTTTGTGAAAACCTCCCTATGGCTTTTAGCTGAAAACAGACTTAACTTTTCAAAAGGATTTATTTTCAAGGAGAGGAAAAATATTTACCACAAGTTCTCTAAATGTTTTACAAAAATGGAGAGAATATCTGTCCTTATTTTCAACAGAGATAATTAAGTACCATGGTTTTAATTTGTATTAATTAATTACAGAAAGAAAGAAGATATTTTACTTTCCAAATTGTACTTTATCCTAGAGGGAAAGCACATATGCCTCAATTACTGGTGTCAATATGTACATGTTACTTAATATTGGAATTTTATTATAAAAGCAAGATTGGTAAAAGCCAAAATATGTTATCATTTACTTTTAGGAAAAAAAAAGTAATTTGCCTTGGTATCACATGTATAAACAGGACCCTAAATTGCATGTCAATTGTTTTTTCCTATCATGAATATCAAGCTGTGTATATGTAACTATATGTACTGTAATGATTCCATCAATTTTCATGTGTATATCAAACCAATTTGTGCTCAGAAGAAAATAATTAACAATGATATTAATCATTCCTTTAAGTCTGATTCACTAGCTACTAACTTTTCTCTTCTGTTTTTCCCCAGGATATTGGAGAGTAAGAAACTATTTCTTCAATTATCACTAAAGTACCTATTATGTGGAACAAAATGAAATAAAGTTCTTATTGCCTTATAGCAAAGAATTTTTCCCTTTTTCACTATTTCTCAGAAATAAAAATGAATTCGTTTTATTAAGTTTGGGTGTTTCTTAAATGGTACGATTTCAAGTATTGGAAGAATTCCCAGAATTTCTGAGTTCAAAGATCAAGGACTTTATCAGCCTAGAGTCATTTACTGATCTCATCTATAACTTGAGCAGACTCTTTTCTACCCATGGAAAGCTCATCACTAAATGCCATATCTGCTAGGTAAGGTTCCTCAGTCATAATATTTGCATTTTTTCATGTTTTCAGTGAAATATTATAAGTGTACTTTCAAAGATGAAAAAAATGAAGTTCAACTATGAAGTACTTTGCCCTAAGTCAGGTTTTATTTTTAATTTTCATAAAGGGGCGGTTCTGTGTTCCCTGCATCACATAAGGAAGGGTGGAGTTGAGTGAGAGGAGTTGAGTGAGAAAAAACTTAGAAGACAGACATTTGTGGAGACACAGAATGAAATATAGAATTCAAGCACATGGAAGAGAAATAAATGTAAAGAAGGGCGTGTTTTGCTTCAGCCTTGGACTTGCACCAGGAATTTGGAGGATATGGAAGGAGATTTAAGATGGTGAGACATATGGGCAAAAGACCCTCAGGGAGGCTGAAATGGCAGCTGTTACCTTTGTTACACTGGTTTATGCTCTAATGTGGTTCTTTTTCTTCCCCCATATTTGCATTCATCCCCCTTCCTGTGGTTCACAGTCAAAAGGTGCCTTAGACTTGTGACAAGATTTCAGGTGTAAGCAGTCCTGATTTGGGCCAACCATGTTCAGCCGAACATTTACCAGAACATTTGTTGGGAAAATATTATCCTTTCTTCTCTTTCCTCTCTATACAGACATATTAAAGTTTTTTCCACTAAGGGTATGCTTTGTCATTATGTGGTGGATATCTCAATCCATTTATAGCATGGGTTCCAGGGCATCTCCCAGTCTGCACATTAACAGGAGCACAAAGGAAATCCTCTTATCTTCCTCTGTTTTTACAGGCTGATAAGCATCAGAAATATTGATAAGAGATAAAGACAGATCAATAGCTTTATCTTTCCATGACCTGAGAGACATTTGTTCCTAAAAATTAAATTAAATACGCTTATTCTCCATTCTCATGCATATATGTGGTGAGTCATAAGTTCTGTAACTTATCTAATTTTTCATTAAGTGTGCATGAATAAAATGAAGATGGGAGTGACTTTATTCTTTGTATAAGATCCATGGTTAGTTAAATTACCTGAAGTCAGTCTCAGGCATTGTTTCCACAAATCTCATCAAGGCTCCTCCCTTGAAGTAGTGTACCTGCTTATTTCCAAGTAAGTTATGTGGATGAGGAGAACACCATACCAACTGCTTTTGAATCATGACAAAATGATTCCAGGGGACATCCATGATCCTATGATAAGTTCACAGTCAATTATAATAAGTCATAGAACTCTGATGTGATTGTCATCTGCATAGAAGCTAGATATAGTCATGTTTGAGGATGATTATCTCCTATGTTAAAGTTTTTTTTTTGCTCTCTAAAGTTATATTGTATAGGTTCAGAAACCATAAGTATTCTTTGCAGAAAATCATAGATTTAAAATGGTTATTGATAAGACAAAAAAGCTGAGAAATATGAGCTAGTAAACTGATAAAATAATTAAATTTCAAAGTTTATGTGCTGAGACCAGTTTTTTCATAGCTATGTCATTTTTTCTCATGTAAATGTGCTCTTGAAGTATCACATCATAATTATCTGGTTTTGTAGCTGGAGAACCAATGAGAGATAGATAGTTTGAAAAAAAATGAAAACAGGAGAATGCAGTATATGCATACAGCAAAGTGACATGTCTATTTAGAGATTGCTTTTTTTTCTATTAAGTATTAAATTTTTACTTAATTATGAGTGTGACACTGTCCTAGATTCTGAAACTAAAGCACAAGTATACCTAGGCCCTCTTAGACTATATTTACAGAAAATGTTATCAATATCAGATTTAGGTACTTTTTAAGTCAAATTGAGCACTGTGGGGAACTGCCCCTCCCACCTCTTAAGAGTCAAGAGGAAGTTGTATATGAGGTATATATTCCCATAGTAGTATGGCCATAATTTTTATCAGCTTCGAAAAATATCATGATTCTTAGACGGTACATTTTAAAAACAAATTACATAGATATTTGTGTATATAAATCCAGAAGATAATGAAAACAAAGACAAGTGAACGTTCTCAACTTCCTTAGCCTTTGGAGTTATAAATTCAGATGAAATAGCTATTGCTTGCTTGTTAATATCATATCAAATAATTAATCTCAGAAAATGTTGGTCATTCTACACTAAGTAGTAAGAAATTATTAGAAAAATTAGTAAAATGAGTGTATTTGAGAAAAATAATCAGGCATAAATCAGAGGAGTAGTCAGTCTTTCAATTGTGATGGAATTTAGGAAAATCCACATAAATATTATTCAATCTGTATCCCTTTCAGTTCCTAAAACAACCATTTTAAGTTGGCTGCTTCATATCTGTTCCAGCAACAATAATACATCTTCTGTGAGTCAATTTGCCTGCTGAGAATTTAGAAATTCCCTGCATGATTCATTCTAAATGAAATCATTTTGTTTTTGCTCACTGTGGATAATTGGATCTTGGCAAAAGACTATTTAAAATCCAAGTTTGTTAAAGTAGCATTGAGATTTAACATAAACAAATAGAACTGAAGTCAAAAGTGTGTTTCCTTAATGTTGTCAGTTGTACCTGTTAAAATTATATTTTAATTTAGATTTATACAAAGTTGCATGACAAAAAAATGGAAGTGAGAAATTCCAAATTCTAATACAATGATACATTTGATGTGTTCTTGTAAAGAAAACAGGTAGAAAATGGAGATCCAGAGAGGAGTCTTCCTTCTTTGGGGAAAAAAGGGTACTAAGAAGAGTGAAGAGAGTTTTCCTGTGAGCCAGAAATATATGGTACAACTTAAGGGTGCACATAAGTCAGAATAAAATTGTACAATAAGATGACAAATACTCATAAAATTTAACACCACTTTGGAGGTAACATGTTAAACAGCTACACTTAAGCAAAGTAGCATATTTTATTTTCCCAAGTAATAATGAACTCTAGCAAACTTTAGAGAATATCATCTTGGATAATGACTTTATGCACCTACCTCTTCACACCACAGAGAGCAGAGGTGAAAATGATGTTACTGAGAAGTGAGTGTGAAAATAACTATATACTAATATTCATTGAATGCATAGTATATGTTAAGCATTGCTCTAAATTATAAGAACTATACAATTAATACATATAAAACATGTACAGTCCTGTTATGCGTAAATGCTCAATATATTATAATTATTAAAATTATAGTTTTCAACATTAAAAGAAATTTTATTGTTATTCACATTTGAAATCAAATGTAATATTTATTGAGTTTTCAAATTAAACATGATTTGAATTAATCTTTCTTCCAAAAATAATTTTATATAAGTTCTTATTACAAGTCAACATCAACATGTAGTATTTAAACTCATTGAAAGTTTAAAGATACAGGAGAACTCCAGGACCATAAAGATCTATGTCTAGGAGGTAAGTATAATATTTGAGCAACAATATAACAAGTCCTGAGTGCATTTGCTGATGGATGCAGCCAATGTGGAACCTGACTCTTGATCTGTGCAGCTAACATGGAACCAAACTCTTGATGTGTGCAATTGAGGGGAAAAGCCAAGACTCAGGGATCAACAAAGATAGAATCTGGAACTTCTCAGGATCAAGACAAATCAGATCTACACCAACCATTCCAGTACCACTGTAACTCCAGAGGACTTGGATGAGGATAAGAAGAAAAAGGGAAAAAAAGGAAAATTTCTGAGAAGTTATGTAACTCCAGGCCTCTGTCTTGTTGGAGTTGTGAAATACAGCAATAGTAATGTCTACTGAAGTTAAATATAACAAAAATAAGATATATTAAGAATATTAGAATTAAATACTTTATAAACATAGAGTACATTAAAATAATTGAAATGCCTTAATGATAATGACTTATATAGTTACAGTGGATGTAGAATTGAATTGATTTCAGATTTGTAAGTAAGCAAATTGTCATTTCTGAAGTAGAATTGTAGAAACAGAATGAAACCTAGTAAAATTGAAAGATAAAATATACTTTACCTATCGAAGAAAGGTAAGAAATGACAAAGAAACACTAAACATATGGGAAAATGGAAAACATGAAATAGAATGAGAAAAATTACTCCCACTAGATTGATGATTAGTTTATATAAACAGAGTGCTGAGTTAGAAGATTGTTATTGCTTGGCAGTGTTTTATCTCTTTTCTCTGCATATATTTTAATTTAAAATATATTTACATATAAATTTCACATCTTTGTAATCACAGGGGTTCACCTTTCTTCCCTTTTCCCCCCTACCCCAAGTTGTGTGCTTCAGTTTGGTGGTAAGCTTGTTTTGATTTTTCTTCATGGCTTTTTCCCCCCTATATCCCATATATTAGTGAAACCATTTGGTTTCTGACTTTTTGTTTTTGACTTGTTGCTGCTAATATGATTTCTTCTAAATACATCCATGTTATCATAAAATCATCAAATATGTCATTTTTAATTGATAGGTAATATTCCATTGTGTATATATGCCACATTTTTTTTCATCCAGTCATCTGTTTTGGGGCATTTAGTTTGCTTCCAAGTTCTTGCAATTAATAATAGTGCTGCAGTAAACATCCGAGCACAGGTGTCCCTTTGTACCCACATTTGTACCCTCTTTTGGCTAGATTCCCAAGAGACCAATTGCTGGGTCAAATGGTAGTTCCATTTCATTAATTTGAGGGTCCTCCACACAGCTTTCCATAGTGGTTGGACCAATTTACTTTCCCACCAGCAGTGTAAGAATGTTCCTTTCTCTCCA
>PVHY01028180.1:0-15488 GCA_004024945.1 Uropsilus gracilis | reverse complement strand
CTGGTAGTTACCCCCCAATAAAGACGGCTGGGGGGGGGTCATACCTAGGAGCAGCCACGCCGGTAGACTGCCTATTACCCAGGGGGCTGGTGGGGATGAGATCTTGCCGGCGGGAGCTGTCTCAGGATGACCTGAAGCTTCTGGAAGGTGGCAGCGTCTTCTGCTCAGTGGCCGTTTGCTTCCAGCCTGTGTGCTGCGGGGGACAGGCCCACATGCGAGCTGAGCCAGGGCTTTCCTGGGGTGGTACCAGGCACGGGGTCCCCCTAACACCTGGATCACAGGATCCTCTTGGACCCCTTGAAGACTCTAGAAACGTCTGCATCGGAATGGTACTGGGGGGGGATAACATGGTAACCGACGCCATAGTTGAAGTTAATTTCACAAAATATGTTCTCATAAAAGCAAACGCTTTAGGAAAGAGCAAGTCATGAGCACACGGGACAAAGGACAACATCATAAGGAAAACCCCAGTGTCACGAGGGGACCCTGGCTTTCCAAGAAGGGGGGCGACAGGGCTGACCTGTCACCTTGGCCACTTGGCTTTAGCCCTGCTTGTGGGCATAGGGGCGGCGCATGTCCCATCCCCCTGGAGGAAGATATTCAGTCCATTTCTAGGGGAGGCCAGCAGGGGATGGCCGGCCTGTGGGTGGCCCAGCTCCGTCATGCCAGCTTATAGGACTAGGCGGCACAGAGTGGCACAGCTGATGTTTTCCAAGCTGTCACCACAGACGTGCCACCCAGGTGTACAAGTGCAGCGGTGGAGCCGGACCCCGGCTCGAGACAGGCACGTGCACCCCAGTGGAACCCTGGTGGGACCCCCGCAGCCCCCATTCTAGCGCACCTCAGCTTTCCTCGACGGGAAATCTGAAGATCATCATGGACTCCTCTGCCCACGTGAAGGGCCTTTTAAGTGAAAAATAGCAAGATTTGGAGCATTGGCTTTCAGAGAACACACCCGACAGCAAACACCTAACCCCTGACCCTCTGCACCCCGTTTCCTCGCTCCCCCACCAGACAGCCTATCCCAGGCTTCCTTCCCAAAGCCCGTGTCATTCAGGGATGGCTGCTTTTTATTTTTAACCTTGGCATGTGTGATTCTAAGCCAGCTTAGCTGTGAACCTTAGAGATGGGAGCCGTGCCTTTTTTTTTTTTTTTATAGCACATTTGGATTCTGCTAAAATTCTCAGCTGAGTCTTGGTAGGTTTTATTTAACATCAAGTATACTGACAGTTCTGCTTCTTTCTCCACTCCCCCCATCCTTTCCAAGGCATGGGCTACCGCCCCTTCCCCCCTTCTGATCTCTAAAATACATTAGCTCAGAGGTCTGGCACGAATGGCCTGGTACCCCATCATGTCCCCCAAGAAGGCTGGGGAGCACCCGGCTGGAGAAGGGGTGGTTTGTATGTCTTTCTGTTGCACAGCCATGTCCCCGGAGTCGAGGATTTGCAGCTGAGGGTTGCCATCTCTGTGGGAGGTAAGACTGCCCCGTTTGGATGCAGTGCCCATAACTTCCAGAACATTTCTGTGTATGTGCTTTAGCCTTCACCATCGCTCAAGTAGCAGGTACTAATCGCAGAAATGATGGGAATTTGGGGGATCCTTTGCTACCCAGGGTCTTACTTTAATTCTGAATCGCATGAGCCAGGACAGGAGGTGACATGCCCCTTTCTGCCCGCTGCCCTGCTCCTTTCCCAGATGTGGATACTACATCTCTCCCAAAATGAGAACATCTGGAATGGGACCTCCAAGGAGATTGATAAAATTAAGGAGCAGCAGCCACTTCATAGAGTATCCTACAAAGATACTCAGAGGGGTGTGTCTGTGTGTGTGTGTGAGCACACACGAGTGCGCACACACTTCCAGTCAAATGCTCTAACCACTGCCCTCCACAGCTTTCCACTGTCAAGTGAGTGTCCACAGGGCAGACCTTGCAGCCACAGTGGGAGGCTGTTTTGGTTTCCAAAGATGGTGGGCAGAGAGGTAGGCGGGGCACCTCATGATGCTCTGCCTACGGTGAAGTCCCCAGGCTTAACTCATGGGGCCAGAGACCCTAATTCAGACAGGCCAGGGAGAAGGCAAACCAGAGGGGAGACTTCCATCTGCGGTAAATGGAGAAAAACCAGGGGGCAGAGCCAGAGAGGTAGCGCTGGGCGGAGTCTGGGAGGCAGAATCTGCAGCCTCTGTGCCCCAGCACAAGCCCCTCTTGGGAACCAGCCGGTTTCAGCCCTGAGAGGAGTGGGGTTCCTCCCACCTGGTATTTTGCAGAGGTGCCGCCCCGAGGCTTACTTCACCTGCGCACCTGGCCTGCTTCCCTTGCCCAGTTTCCTCCCCAAAGTTGCAGCTGGGCCCGCAGGGGAGACCAGGTAGGCAGAGTGGACCAGGCTGGGGCGGGACCAGGACTTGCTCTCGGGAGGCTGAAACGGTCACCTGAACATACAATGTGCTTCCTGGGTCTTGGATCCTGAGAGAACGTGCCTGCAAGAACACCCGGCAGGCCACTTCCAAGAGCGGATGAAACACTTTCTATGAAGGTGCCCTGGAAAATTCTGTGGTGCAGAAAGACCAGGCAGTAACGTAACAATATTGCCATGTCACTTCTGTGTCTGCCACCTGAACTACTAGGATGAGCTGCTACTGCGGCCAGATAGGACTGAGGAACTATTCATTGCAGGTTCCATGACAAACTAGGAGGGGACCTGGCCTTAGCATCTGCGTTCAGCTCTTCTAGAATGTTCTTTCCCTTCCCTCCCCCTGTTCCTGGCTACGCCATTGACAAGAAGTTAATTCATATTTCTGGGTGTCAGTTTTCTCACCTTTAAAATGGGAATGATGTCTGGTTGGCTTTCCGATCCTGTGAACATTCCACCGTGTATGTGAGAATGTATCTCTCAATCTAAGATTATATTTGAGGGGGCGGTCACTTACCCAGAGTCAGGTGTGAGACGGAATCTTAGTGGCTCCATCTTTTATAAAGAGATGGAAACTGCACGTTGCCCAGTAAATTTTAGTCTTCAGAGAAGCCGAGTCTGGTCCAGAGAGCTCCCAATGGTGTTAGTTTCGAGGAGGGCCAGAGGTGTGGCAGGGGAGGATGTTGAGAAAGGGAATCTTCTCTCAAAGCAGCGTAATGCCAACAAGAACAAGTTAATACGTGCTAATTGACTCTGTGCTCTGGTGTCAAAATTTTGATGGATGAGCCTGTTCTATACATTGTAGACTTCAGAACTCTGGTTATTTGCTTGTTCAGCCTCAGTGGTGTTCTGGGGACGGAAGACACAGTATTTACCCTGAAGGCAATCGTCTAAGTATGAAAGAGAACAGAAAGCACAAAATAAGGGCTGTCTGGTGCATTTCAATCAGGAAATCAAATTCAAATAAAGGCGAACTCAGAAGGCAAACTTTCAGAAGAAGTGAAAGCAAAGGCAGGAGGCGGGGAGACTTCGGCAGGAAGGGCTTCATGCAAAACGGCTTTACCGTCTTTATCGAGCTGATCACACTGCACACGGACCGTCTTTATCGAGCTGATCACACTGCACACGGACCACATGTGCAGGTGTGTGTACTGACTCCTGCTGCGCACACCCACACGCGGGCACACCTGCACACAGGTACAGCATCTGTGTGGACACCGGATGTCATAAGGACCCTCCAGTCTCAGTTCAGGAGAGGTCGTGTGTGCTGAATCCATAAAGCCCTGTCTGTCTGGCAGCTCCCATCAGACTTGCAGCTGGCAGGTGTGACCGTCACTTCCAGCATGTGTGCGGGTCTTGCTGGATACCGAGGAGCGTTCAGAGGGGCAAGCCCAGTTGTCCCCGTGCAGGAGGCTTTCTGGCTCCGCTTCCCTCTGGAACTGAGAGGGACAGTGCATGAGCTTATGGTGAAGACAGGCTTCTTCCAGAGCCATAGGGATGTGAGTGTCTGGGATGGGGGTGACATTTGTGTAGCCCCAGTGTTTTCCAGCTGACCCACATCATGCCAGTGGTTGTGGATGTGACAGTGTCAGAATTCCTCCCACCGGCTAAGCACAGCTTCTTGCCTCCTAACATCTCTGGAGTTAGGCTGCGGCTGGTGTTTGTTGGTGTCCTAGAGCCTATGGGATACGAAGTTTCCATATTGCACGAAAATTCTCCCTGCTGTTTTCTCGGCTGCAGGCTCCCTGGCCCTTCAGAAGTGCCAACCTCTGGGGGCTGATCCCAGGCACAGGCCGCAGGGAGCCTGGAGACCCTGCTCATCTCTCCAGCCAGCAGGAGACTCTTCCAGCGGATCTAGTCACTCTATCCATTTTAGACTCCATTGCTGCCTGTACCATCTCCCTGAGCATCTGATCCAAAATGAAGGATGCTGCAGGCTGACTTCCCCTGGGAGAGGGCAGACGCCATGGGGGGCGCGTGTTCTTCCTGGATGGCTGTCTGGCCCAGATAGTTGGAGGCACAGCCTGTGAGTCCCCAACAGGCTGTGAGCAGAGCCGAGGCCCAACAGGTGCTATTACCTGCAGGCTTGCCAATGCACCCAGCATGCAGGTCTGCAGAATAACTTTCTTCCCTTTGGGGAGACCTCCATGAATCATTCCCGAGTGACTGAGTGGCAGAGTGGGTGGCAGGGGTGGGAGCACCCAGCTCCCTATTGATGGGGTCCATTGGAGAACTTGGAGGGAGGCGCTCTCTGCTGGCATGCTCGGCCTCGGGGGATGTGGGTGGTCCCCAGGCTGAGTCAGGCTGGAGGGGCCTGAAAGGTCACACAGCCAACCTAAACCCCTGGTTCTCGCGCGCTCTCCTCCAGAGCGCCCCACGGGGCAGGTTAATCCATTGATGTGTCAGACGCCTACCATTCGCCAGGCACAGTGCCAGGCTGCTGTGCGCCAGCGCTGCTGCCGCTTTGTTCTCCTAATGGGCTGCACTGATGGGCTGAAGTGCTTTGTAGTCCACGGGCAGCTTGACGAGGTGGGTGAAAGTCACCAGCCAGGGGAAGTAACTTAGCATTTCAGAGGTAATTGCTGCCTGTCAGGAAACACAGTGGACTGTGGGTCCAGTGCCGTAGGGTGATGGTGGGGAGGGGGGAGTTGTCTACTCACTGGCTGTTCCTAGACACATGGGCTGGAGGGACTGGCTAGGGTCTGGGACTGTTGGGGGGGAACAACCTCCAGACATGAAACCGAGTCAAAAGTTCTGATTAAACCTCAACGTTTTATTAGCTGGTCCGCGACTGTCCCCAGGTGAGGGAGCAGCCCTGAGCAGAACCTAGCAGGGGTTTATAAGGGCAAAAACCACATAGCTACAGTTGCCAAAGCAAAAGCAGGTGGGGACACAGAAGCAGAAACAAGCCATTAGGAGCAAGGGGAGCATGTCACCATCTCCTGGTCTCCGTGTCCTGGTTTGGTGACCAAATGTTGGTACCTTCTGTTTCTTTCCCTTTTTTAGAGACCAGGTCTCACTAAGTTGCCCAGGATAGTCTCGAACCTGTAATTCAAGCGATCCCTGGCCTCTTGCCTCGCAGTGCTTAGATTACAGGCACACACCACCACACCCGGCTATGGTAACTTCTGTTTCGAGGGAGGAACTTGACACCTGACTTCTGGACTGGAAATCACTCTCTTGTGCTGACTCATGGACTGTTTTTAAAAGCTGCTGGAGTGAAAAGGGGTCTGGGGTCTGGTACAGATATGAGTGTCACTTGGGTTTCCTGGGCATGAGTCCCTTGGGCATGGCCCCCACACTCTGGAATGAGAGGCACCGATAGTGAGTATTCTGTCTCCGTGCCCCCAGCCACTCGCTCCGATCAGTGCTCCCTAAGTCAGAAAACTAGAGTTGTCTGCTCTGGTGGGACTCGCCACCATCTTATGCAGGGTAGCACTGCCTCCACGTTCTCTGAGGATGGCATTTCTGGCCTTCATCTACACCATAGAGATGCACGTCCCATCCAGAGTTGGCACAGGGCCCTGTGTTGGCACAGAGGTGTTCCAGTGCCAGCACCTGGCATGATTATTACTACTCAATGATTTTGCTGAAGCTGATACATTTCACATTATATGTTTTGAATAAAGAGCCAGCATGGTTTTCCTGCAGTGTACATGTTTTAGAAAAGATAATGTATTCACATCATGTAAACTTCAAAAGTGATGTAGGACATTTGTGAAAGCCATTCTGCCTCCCTCCCACCCCATCTCCCCACCATGCAGCACCCCCTGCCAGAAGCAACCCCAGGGACCCATCTTGGTGTCTCCTTCTCAAGATACAGGGCACCTTTGTAGACCTAACCCACATTATGCAAAAAGAGTCCAAGTACTTATTTAAAAGAAAAACCCACTGTATTTGAAAGCTACTCTAAATGGAAGGCCAGTATCATTTACCACCATTAGAAAGTAATCATAAAAAAGAAATCGACTGAAAACAAAAAACAAAATACTATTCAGTGTCTGCTACCTAAGGTGACTAGAATGTTCTAAGTCTACAGCCTGTTTCTTATTTAAAAATGGGTATTAAGGGATACTAGTCAGAGCAATTAGAGAAATATGAATATCAGTGTGAGATGTTCCTCCTTGATATAACCAGAAACAATGAATGTGACATGGAGAAGGTAATAGTTTTCTCACTATGTAGTTAGTCCGGTGCTCTTTAGTAGGTGCAATGCAGGCCCAGAATCACTGACATGGCTACACACGACAGCATGGGGAAAATGCTAGAATGTGCAGAGAATCCGGCTCTGGTAGATCCAGAGATGCTTCTAGCTTTTCGGGTTCCTTTGATGTATTCATGATTAGAAGAGACAAGCCAAAGGGAAAGTCAGAACAAATACTAGCATTTGGGAGAATATTTTGACTTGTAATATTTGCAGGCGAGCCTCCATAGCCTTTAGAAGCATGGCATTCCCAGAATAAAGAGTACGGCAGGAGTGAAAGGCATGAAAGCACGCTTGCAAGGTTACGACTGCATTTCCCACTCTTTTTTTTAAACTTTTTAATTTTATTTTTGGATTTTTTTTTTTTTTGGATTGTATAATTGCTGATCCCCATGAAAATAACCCCACCACACCCCCTCTGGTCACTTTGCCTCCTTTCTTTTTATTGTTTGTCCATGTTTAGCCCTTTAGTCGTTTTTTTTTTTTTTTTTTGTCTTTTCTGGATCCATTTCCTCATCCTTTGCATTTCCCACTCTTGTCATTGGTGGAAAATCAGTGAACCCTGATCTGCTGATCCCATATTAGGGAACATCCCGCAGACCTCAGTGCTGCTGAGGTCACAGTGGCACCATCTTCACTAGGGACTTAGCGGCAAAGGGGGGCATTTGCCTATGTAATTAGCAGGTGCCTGGAAGACAGGACCTCTCTGAAAGCTCAGGATGCACAGTTGTTCCTTTTCTTCTACTCTGCGACGAATGATGTGAGGCTTAAACATGACAACAGGGCAGCTGTCACTTTCGCTGCCCTGGAAAATCTGAGGTCAGATTGAAATGATGTGAAATATAGATAAATAAATTAAAAAAAAAAAACTGAGGTCAGGGAATACTCCGGAAGACAATGTTGTTTCTTCACTTAGACAGATCTTCTTCGTAGAATGGGTCACGTCTGGATCCCCCTATCGTATGTTGAAAAGAGAATAAGTTGTAAATGAATTGAGTCCATCTAGTCTATCAAATATAGCTTAGCCTCACCCCAGGCATGTGCAGAAAATGTCCAATTGTCAGCTTTTGAGCAAAGGTCTTGAGGTCCATTTCAGGAGTCATTGCCTTCCCTCTCCTCAGAATCAGGAGACACAGATGGACATGGTACGTGGATCACAATTGCCAAGGAACACAGGCCACACAGGCCACATGAGCATAGTGGCAAGCTGCCCTCATGATGGATCACATGACTAATCACGTGACTGACGAGCTGTGCTCATCGCTGTGGTCCAGGTCAGAATAGAGGGCCCTCCCTCCCCTGGCTGGCCCAGCAAGAGATCAAAGCATGTTCCTTTCACACTTCATGAAGTCAAAGGGCTGTAAATGGAACCATCTGAGCTGGGGACTATCTGTATTACTTACTGCACAGCTGGGGCTCCATTGAGAAAAACGTGTCCTGGGGCTTCCCACTGAAGGCTGACAGAAGCAGCTTAGCAGCGTCTCTGATAGCAGGGCGCCATGCTTGCTTGGAGTGGGCAGGCAGTCATCAGCACCAATGAAGAGGTGACCCTTTTTGCTGTCTCTTTCTAGAGATGTGTGTGTGGTGTGGTGGGGGTGACTTTGTAAACCTAACCCACTTTACGCAAACATAATCCAAGCACTTAAAAAAAAACACAAAAACATCAACTGTATGTGAACTATGTGGAAAGCCGCCTCATTTGTGATCATTAGAAAATAAGCATAAAAAAGAAACAGACTGAAAACCAAAAAAAATGCTAAGCACCCTTCTGGTCCTGGGGCTCACTGCAGAGTGCAGGAACTCCACTCGGGGTGGAGAGAGGCTCAGACACTGCAGCAGCGCCTTGCGGTGAAACCAAGATACTCAGTGACCAACAGAGAGGGACCTTATTGGGGGACGAGAGAGCCGTCCTGTTCTAAAAGTCATGCATGAGAGAACTCCAGATGGAGATAAGGACACACTTTGGGGGAGGGGGGGATTCAGCGCAGCGATTGGGAAGTGCGGGCTCTGGGATCAGAAGGAATATGTTGGAATCTCAGTTCCACCACCTGCCAGGTTTATGTCCACCAACCAGTGGGTTCTTTGTGCCCCAATTCCTTCTGGCAACTGGGACAAGACATTGCCTAGTGCTTAGGGCTGCTGTGTGGATTGACGACAGATTGCAGGTTAAGTGCTCCGAGAACCGCTGGCCTGGGGAAGGTCGCCAACAGTGTCAGCTGTCATGAGTCACTGATTCAGTATGCTTCTCTCGAGCAAAGTGCTGAGGAACCAGAGGGCCCAGATCCTACCATGAGAACTTCGTAGTTTGATGGGGTTGGCACATGTTCATAGAAAATTTTTGCACAAGGCAGGTAGCGCTAGGTACCATAAAAGTCGTAGGTAAAGACCTATAGTAGCATGGAAAGGAGATGTACTTACTCCAATTTGGGGAATGTTGGAAGACATCCTGGTGGAGGTGGTGTGTTATTTGGGTCTCTGAGAGCAGAGAGACTTTTCTTGGTGGTGGGGGGGTTTGAAGGGGGTGGTTCCATGGGGATGCTGTTACTAAACACAATCGTTCCAGTATTTCACCTGTGATTACAGTTCAGTCACAAGCTGTGGCTGTTTCAGATCATTTTAGTTCTGCATGCATTTATTGACTACCTACCTATATGCCCAGTACTGTACTAAGCCCAGGATTCCACAGCATTGTGGGAACACAGAGGTGGGAGCTTTTGGGGAACTGATACCTAAACTGATGATTTAGGGTGTTTGCATTTGCTGAGCCTTCTGCCAGGGTCACTCTTCCTCCAGAGCATCCTGGATCTGACTGCTTCTCATGCTGCTGATTCCAGCTCAAATGTCAGCCCCTCCACAGGGCCACCCTCGGCCCCCCCCAAGTCTCAGCTGGCTCATCCTCCCCATTAACCTCTATCACTCAGCAACACTTTGTTTTATTCGCTTCCTTCTGCTTATTGCAACCTGAACTTATCTTGTTCATTTTTCTTTTTTCCGTACTGTCTCCCCCAGGAGATTGAAAATGCCCTGAGAATAAGGAATGTGTCTGTCTTGTTGATGACTTATCTGTGGAGCTCAGAACGTGGCTGGCAAACAGTAGGTGCTCAGCAGAGAGTTGTTGCATGAGTAGGCTTAGTTTTGAGGAGCGGCTGGGAGTCGAGGAGTCTGTTCCACATACTGCCCCCGCCTCTCTGTCATGGGTCTCTGGAGACCAACCTGACCCAGAGTGCATGGTGTGGATGCTGGTGGCGAGGTCAGCACTTCAACAGACATTTGACTGACCACCTGCTCTGGGCCAGGCACGGTTAAACTCGCTGGGGAGAGAGCAGTGGAAAAACAAACAAAAACTCCCCCAGTTCCTGCGGTGCTGAATTTCTGTGGAGTGGGAAGGAGAAGGCTGAGAGATGAAGAAGGAAATCTTATCAGTGTCAGTTGGTGGTGAGCACAGGGGTGAAAGCACAGGGGAAGGGATGTCTTGGTAGGTGGGAGAGTTCTGGGGTGGGAGGGTTCACTGAGAAGGTGATAGTGGAGCAAAGACTAAAAGGCGGTGAAGGACAAACATGCTGTGATCTTGGTGAAGAACAATCTAGGCGGAGGGAACGCAAAAGTCAGGGCTCTGTGGAGAGCAGGGTACCTGATATGACTGAAGAAAACCTGGGGGTGGATGAGGCTGGTGTGGCATGAGCAGAGAGTGAATGATGGGCTCTGAGAGGCCACCGCAGGAACTTTGGCTTCTATTCTAAGTCAGTAAGGAGATGTTGGATGGTTTGGAGCTAGGGCCCCTGTGATCTGACTTACATTTTGAAAGGACCACTTGAGCTGCTCTGCAGGGGAGTGAGGGAGGAAGCAGGAAACTGGGCAGGAGGCTTGGCAATAGTAATGGTGGAGGGGGCGAGAAGCGGCAGATGCTGGAACATTCTGTAGTTATAGTTGCAGGATTGGCTGATGGATTGCATGGGGGGGCAAGGTGAGAGAGATGGGGGTGATGGAGGGAGATGATGGAGGTGATGGTGGTGGTGATGATGACATTCACTAAGGACTTGTTTTTCAGGCCCTTGTTGAGATCTGAACCTAACTTATTCCCACTACACCTGCTGACTTGCCGGGCCAAGTGTCTTGCTGGAGGTGCCTTGGGACTAACCAAAGAATGGAAAGCCACGGCCTTCGGTGGTTAGAAGCTGCAGGGTCCCCCCAAATGGGTAGAGATGCTTTAACCTCTCTTTCTAAGGGTCTTTGAGGTACTTTAAAAATATACTGATCCTAGGTAGCCTCTTGAGATCTTTTGAAGGTTGAATAAACTTTGCTCCAACCTAGAGAAGGCACAGGTACACTGTGTGTATGCCCCAGTTTCTCATCTTTGTTCCAGCCTCATCAGCATGCATAGCAAGGTAGCGGCCTTGATGGCATCACTGGATTTAGGGGTCTTGTGTGTGGTTTCCTTCCAGCAGAATCAAACACTGTAACACCTTCCTGCAAGATAATTGAGATCTGAGTCTCCCCACTTCCCCAAAGCTGCTGGAGCATGGGGAGATGTTCTCTGCCTTGGCAGCCTCTTTGCAGTGCATTTCTGCTTTGATGGTTTTAGTGAAGATATGAAATCATCTAACAGCCTTCATTTCGCTCAAGCGAGATGGCTCAGAGTGGAGGTAGCATTTCCCAGGATCAATCCCCATTTTCAGAAGTGGTTGGTTAAACTCTCTGTAGTTTATGACCACTTCTGGCTGAAACAGTGAAGGATCTGAATTATTAATTCTGTGAAAAATGAGTGAAGTCATTGCAAAGCTCTGTGGTGGCAAAATCCCTACTTTAAGTCCCCTTTCTTGTATTTTCTTTAGCACAAATATCTTCATTAACTAAGAAATTCTTGGGCCACCTGACCAAATCTCTGTCAGTCATTTTACCAGGAGGGAAAGAATGTGACTTGATTCAATTGTCCTTTCCTGCCAAGGATGAAGAAGAGGAAATGGGTGTAAATGACTCAGGCAAGTACTTATGTTAAAGCCGTTTTTATAGGTGCTCAAGTCTGGACATCATTCAAATGCCAACTGTGCAAGCAAGGTCATCTCTAAAACAGGAAATGAACAGCTCTACCCTATCAAGATGGAAGATGCCAAGTCAGTGGCAGGTGAGCAGCTCTGAGCTGAGTTTGACATGGCACCTTGAACTGGGCACAGTGGCCCATCGCCATTCTTGATTCAGCCTCATCAGCATGCCTGGCGAGGTAGCTGTTTTGATAACGTCATTAGGGAGAGCTTTGATCTCACGAAGCAGCAGTTGGAGCAGTGACTCAAAACATACTCAGAACCCTACAGAGAGGGACATCTGCTGGTACATACATGAAGGCATGGCCAGGTGGTATGGGGCACTAAGGAGAGGTGGGGACCTGTTCCATGTAGAGGTCACTTGCCCCATTTAGAGGGAACAGACATTAGTTAACCTCAACAGAATGCTTTGCCCTCTATTGCCAGATCTAGGTTTTTTTTTCTTTTCTAGAAAAAGTTTGAAATACGTCATTAAAAATGCGGACTTCCGATTTATAATTGTGTATGACTGAGTCACAACTTTTGCAGACTCCTTGTAGACCAAATAGAACATTTGTGGGCTGGAAGCTGTACTTTTGTGAGCCTAAGAGGGTAGACCTTAGAACTAAACACTATAGCTTTCTCATCCTGCCTCCCCCACTTATTAGCTGAGGAGTAAGTGGCTGTCACCGTTTTTGTTTTTGTTTTTTTGTGTTTTTTTTTTAGCTTTGCTTTCTCCCCTAGAAGACAAAGCTTGTATTAAGTCTTCCTAGCAGTTGTACTGATTCATGTCCTGTGTGGATTTTATTATGACTATTATAGGTCCTCCTTCTGGATTGTGCTTAAAGGAGGTGTGGTTGTCCCAGGACCAGTGGCTATGACTGAAAGACCAGAGGCATAAGGGGGGCCTTTATGGCAAGGATGACTAGGTTCTTATCAGCTGGGTCAGTGGGGAGGGACATCCAGAGACAGGATGGCGCCTGATGGAGAAACCCATTTGGTTGTAGAATCAGTCTCTAGGAGGGGATCTGGCACCCCACCTCATCTCTCTGTCACTCATGAATGTGCCCACAGATCCACTGTTTGTGAGGCCTTCATGCCCCAAACTGCCTCCTCATGGCCTAGAAGCTTTCTGTATCTGGATCACTGTGCACAGTTCATCATCTGCAGTGTCCATCTTTCTAGATACTTCTTTTGACTTCAGTCCATTGGCTGCTCAGATGTTCATGTGTGAGAGATGACTTTGCTTGCATAGAAGACCTTTCTGATCTGGTGGTTTGGGGTAGGTGGAAGTCCATCCTGGACAAAAGTCCATCCTGTCAGCTCTTGCTGACAAAGAGTGGCCGAGGGGTGGCAGGAGCATATTGTAAAGATCAGCCTGATAGAGTTTCTATTCAACTTTGCTCAGTCATGGGCCGTTGCAGAATGAGAGAAGAATATTGGAAGAGTGGGACAGAGGACACTGAAGGGAGAAGAGGGTAATGGTGCAGAGAAGGCTGCCAGCCCTCAGGAGAACAGACTGTATCACAGAGGTATGCTGGGAGACACCCAGCAAAGCTTTGGTATGAAGAGAGGTCTGTTGGGATCAATATTGACAGCCCGGGTACACGCAGAGCTGGGAGATCATCCCACCACCATCTTTCTGGCTGGGACAATCTGTCTACAAGCCTCCTCAGTCACAGGGTCATCAGTTGGAAATCTGACACAACCTTCAGTCACGTGAGCGCCATTGTCATCATTGCTTTTGGGACCTTTCCACAGATATTTCATTTCCATGGTATGAGAATTCACTCAAAATTTTTGCTTCCACATATTTTACTCAAACATGAAGCTTTGCCTCGCCCTCTTACATGAGACTCATCCCTTGCCCAAAATGGACAGTAAACATAAAAATAAGTGCCGTGAAGACCAAACAGTGCAACTAAATCCCAGCCTGACACTGTTCCCCAATGCCAGGAGCTTCCTGGGGCACCTCTTCCATTCTGTTAAAGAGAGAGATCAAAGCTGGTGGAGAGGTCTTAGCACCTCAGCACCTGAGACTTCATGCTGAAATCAGAAGATTTGAATAGAATGAAAATGGAAGAGAATTACTTTCTAATGACATGATTAGGTGACATTTAAAGTCATGTCAATGTACCACCTACTTCTTCCTCTTTTTTTTTTTTTTAAACACTGTGGGAAATGCTGACCTATCCACCCAGATCCCTCTTGCCTTGATGTCACTGCCTGATTTTATCATAGTTGCTTGTCAGGGTCCATCAACAGCTTGGGAGGGACTGGCTGACATTACAAAATCTGGGTGGTTAAAAAGCTGTGATTCCAATTTAAATTGCAAATTGATGGGGCATCATGGGAAAAGCAAATGCAGACATGAAGAACTGGAGGAAAAGATCCAGCTACACGTATTTTAGATCTTTTCCCCTGAATCAGTTTTACATAATTTTATCTGGACGCTAGGTAAGATGAGTTCCAATATCTGCACTCTAATATATTACCTGAGGGTTCACCCAGTGTTTCCATACAAGTCATGTATTGTTCCTTAAAAAACTGTGACTTGGATGAGTCTCAAAGGCAGTTTGCCTAGTGAAAGAAAGGTTACATATTGTAGGATTCCATTTATATGACACTCTCAAACAGGCAAGACTGAAATGTTGGAGAACAAATCAGTGGTTGCCAGGGTATAGGGAGGGGAGGGAGGGACTCTAAAGAGGCAGACGAGAGCTGGGGTGGAGAGGAAAGGGAATCATTCTATAGACTTATCAGGGTGGTGGCAGTATGAATCCACACCTGTGTTAAGATTCATAGAGCTGAACACTGGTTAAATGTCTGCTTCGCTGCATGATGCCTTTAAACATAAAATTTTTAAAAATGTCTTTATTTTTCAGACATCATGATTCTAGAACTCAGCTACTGAAGGGGAACGTACACTTTTCAATAGCATGTGATTGAATTGTTGATAATTAAAGGACCCCAGCCCCCAAACCTTAGGCTTCAAAAGCCTGCAACTTCCATCCACATTTATAAGTTAGAAACAAGGATGTGGGTGGCCTTTAAACTGCCCCCATCCTGCACCCACATTCTTGACTGATACTGGGATCTGAAGCAAAAGTTGGGGAGTTTCCACTGAAGGCTGGGACCTTGGCCACTTCAATGACAGAGAGCCAGCCCGGCTTTTGCCTGAGGTCTGAGGTCAGGACTCCGCGTGGCAGAACAGACTGTGCAGCGCATAAATCAGGGGACCTGTTTTGGACAAGAAGGTCTGGCTGAGGACAGATGGAGTCGAGGGGTCCCAGCCACAGTGGGTGAAGCACTCAAGGACTCCCCTCTCCCCCGACAAAGCAATTCCTGACAGATATGATATCAGACCTCCTGAGCCCCACACAGCTGACCAGCTGAGCCTACAGTATCCTCCTGCATGTGCCACCGTCCCGCTGATGCCAACTCCACAGGGAAAAATGTTCCTGAAGACACCTCTCCAGCCAGAATCCCATCACAGATCTCTCTTTCCAGCTCTCAGTCAAGAACACACATGCCTGTTAACCATCCAACTCTTTTGTGCCCTTCGCCTCCCCCGCCTTCTTCGCCCTCCTCCTCTCTCGCTCCATTGTTCAGTCCCATTGGTGGTTTTTATTTTTTCTTATTCGTTTGTTTGTTTTTCCCTATATCCATCATATAAGTGAGACCATCCTGTATTTCTCTCTTTCTTTTTGGCTTATTTCTGCTAATATAAGGGTGTTAGGGAAGTGGGAAAGCCCTGGGGTACACAATAATGTAATATAAATACACATATATATGCAAATTAAAAAATTTAAATTAAATTTAAAAAACAACCATCAAAAAAAAAAAAAAAAAAAAAAA
>PVHY01028179.1:0-15483 GCA_004024945.1 Uropsilus gracilis | reverse complement strand
TCCACCCCCTGCCCCCACCTCATTACACATCATGGAGCCTGATTCTTCGGGTGTAAGTAAGGGATATGTAAGTAGGGGAGATGCATGGGAGTCACAGAATCAGCGATTACCTGCAATTGGCAAAGCACAAATGAAAGCATGGGTAGAACTTGGATAGCTGAACAAAAGGAAGGAAGTTATCCTAGAAGGGAAATAGACACAAGAAAGATTGCTTTGTGAATCTTCACATCTCTAGAGTCTGGAGTTCAGGAGGTGAGTGTTGGAAAAATGGGGATGAGCATGAATTTGGGAAGCCAAGAAAGTATTTCACTTTCTGCTGAGGACGGCTGGGATGTAGACAAAAATAAATTTGGAAAGTGCGTGGGGGGGGGGGGTGCGCGTGCGCGCGCATGCACGCTACGGAAACAATGTCATGTACCTTGTGTAAAGTATATGAGTAAGTTAAGTATTCTAAGATATTTTGATAATGAAAGAGTCAATGGGTACATCCTTTTGGAAAGCAACTTTTAACAGAAACATGAAAATGTTAGTATACTTTGATGCTAATTTCACTATGGGATTGCGCATTAAAGCACTCTAACTGTACACAGGTTTTCCCAGAATCACATTACAGTGTCATTTTATAATGGTAAGAAATAAGAAACTATCCTGGTTTGCATTTTTGCTTCTTTGGGGAAAAATGTTTAATAATGATGCAAATGTAGCATGAATTCTGTTCTACATTAGAGTTGTTGAATTGTTATTAAACGATATTTATATAGAATTTGATAATATGGAGATAACTATGTTATAATAGTGTCAGTAAGAAAATGAACCAATATTTCTACGATCATAACCCATGTCTTAAAAACTACATAAGAAAGCGGCAAGTAATTATGGGATATCACTAGCAATAGAAATGTAATATATATTTGATTTAGCTTTGTATTTTTTCCCCAAATTTCTAAATTTTCAAATGTATGCAATGAACTTAATGGAAAGTATAATAAATGATTGTAAGCAAAATTCCTACAGAATTCACAGTATTTGTCACTGAAATCAGGCAACATACAACTTCTTCAGATTTCAAGTCCCTCTTAATGGCCTTAGCTACTTCTGTTTCTGGGAACCTATGTCAAACATTGATTTTTTAAAATTAATTACACACACACACACACACACACACATATATATATATATATATATATATATATATATCTTACATCATTGTATTCTCCAAGGTTCTCCCACTACAATGTCACAAATACCATCACTTTGATCTCTTATGCTTATGCCTTCCCTGATTTCGTCTCCCTTCCCACCCTTCTCTCACTGTATACTTTAGTTCTGCTGTCAGTTTGTTAGTTTTAGCTTTTTCCTTGTCTTTCTATTTGTTTACTCTACATCTCACATATAACTGAGACCATCCAGTATTTCTCTTTTTCTTTCTGGCTTATTTCAGCTAGCATGATTTGTTTTAGCTCTACCCTTGTTGTAGCAAATGACAAAAGTTTGTATTTTTGATTGCTGAATAATATTCCATCATGTAAATATACCACAACTTTTTGATGCATTCATTTTGGGGGTTTTGGGATGTTTTCATATTCTGGCTATTGTAAAGACTGCTGCAACCAACATAGGAGAAGCACTGAGGATTTTTAAAAAATACAAAATTCTATCATCATGATATATTATCATAATTTTCATATTTCTTATCAATAGAATTGTTACGGACCTCAAGTTGTTCTTTACACTTTCTGGTAGCGTTCTCGAGTTTATTCCAACTGGTTCAGGAAGTTACCATGGCGTTCCATTAAATGACTTAATCAAGATTTGTATTTTGCTTTTTCCCCAGGTGACATTGTGGTCATAATTTACAAATCTGTCATTCCAAGAAGAAAGCATCAAATCTGAAGGTCACAAAGCAGGTTGAAAAGCAGGGCTATGCATTTCTGTCTGAGAGCAGGTGAAGTCAGGCAGAGGGAGGCCTGGGGAAACAATGTTGAGTGCTGATGACTGTTTGGATAGCAGCATCACAACACACACAGCCTGATGCACTGTAACAAAAAATTTCCTCCCAAAGGTAACCAGGCTTTAGGAATTGTTGAAAATTGGATGTCTTTTATTTATTGTTAGTGTTTTCTTTTCACACAGACAAGGGAGACAGCTCTTTTCCCTGGCCTCACCATAAATGGGTTGTGTAGGGCTGGGGGTAGATGAACAAGTTCTCTTTAGAGCTTTGCTATTTCGCAGAGAACAAGAACTTTGTTGTTAGTTCTTGAACCTGCATCCTCGTACCTGACTCTGTGTTGTGCCTAAGCCCCTACTCAGAAAGACTGGACACACAGTTCTCAGTGAGGACTCAGTTTCATGAATGAAAAGTAAGGGTATGTCCCAAGTTGGCTTTATTATTATTTTTTTACTTTTTAGAATTTTTAAATTGATTATATATTTTTTTCTTTCAGCGTTGTGTACTCTAGCCGTGGCGAAAGCGGGTGCGGGTCATCGTCTTGTATCCATTACTGAGTCGAGCCACTAGATGGCGCTGTAGCCACAGCAAAGGTCGGCTAAGGCGTCAGGACACGCGTCTGCGTCCTCGGCGGTGGAGGGGCTGTCGTCCGCCTGTGTATGGCGCTGTTAACAGAGACACCGAAGCCTCTCTGAGTTAAGTCCTAGAGGAAGCCGTGCGTTATCATTTTCCTTAGATATTTTCTTAATTTGCTACTAGGTGACTTTAATGTGTTAACAAACAGGATACCAACAGGATGTATAAAAGCACATTTGTAAACAGGTTTTTTTAAATGACTATGCCAGGCGTCACCGTTTTTTTCTTTTAAACTTTGTTTAAATGGAGGGGGAAAATGAGCTGTGCTTAAAATCATAGAACAATTTTGTCCTGTGAATCCCTAAGAAGACGTTTCTCACTGCAATTTTCAAAATGGGTTGGTTTCTGCAGTTAATAGGCACAAAGCATGCTTTTTTTTTTTTTTTAACAGCTGATTCAATTGGAAAGCACTTAATTCAAGGTCTCAGGGGTGAAAGCAGTTTATGGGGGCTCTGATACCTCTTCATTTCTCCTCATGGAAAACAGCATTTTCCTGGACAAATGAAGTGCAGCTCATGGCGACATTTACAGTTATGTTTGTGTGGGGATGTTCTTGGCAAAGGCACCAGCTCCCCCAGACACAGTGGAGGGCTGACACACCTTCTTGGGGTCCAGGGGGATGATCATCCCACCCAGTTTTCCAGTGACCGGAAAACTTCTGAAAGGATCCCTTAAAACCATCCCAACACTCTGCTATGATTGTCAGCAGGACCCACAGAAGCAAGAGAGTTAGAGCTGCAAGCCTGTTGGATTTATTTTATTTTGATTTTTTGTAGTTTTTTTTTAATTAATTAAAAAAATTTCTTACAACATCATTCATTTTTGAGCCATACTTGGTTTCTTGCCTCAGGTGCAATCTCCATAATTTCCCTACCACCATAGCACCCATAGTCCATCACCACAGTCCCTTTTGCTCTTCTCTCCCCTGTTTTGTCCCTTCTCCCTCCCTGTCCCCTTCTTTTTTTTTTTTTTTGAGACAAGGTCTCGCTGTTTTTGCCTGTGCAGGCTCTCGTTGCCCGGGGTACCATGGACTCAAGCAATCCCCAGCCTCAGCTTCCCAGGTAGCTGGGATGACAGGCACGCGCCACCACGCCCAGCTATTTTTTGGAACTAGGTCTCGCTACGGGCCCCAGGCGGGACTCGAACCGCGATCCCTAAGCCCTGGCCGCTTCATAGGCTGAAGCTTACAAGCACGAGCCACCTGTCCGCTTCTGTGTGGCTCAGCTCTGTGATGTACCTGCAGGTTTTATCTTCTTCCTGACCCTTTGTTCCGTCTCTCTTATATTCCTATAAGTAAAACCATTCAGTATTTTCCTTTTGATTTATGTTGCTTAGATTTATGTTGTCCCTTCCAGCTCCATTTATGTTGTCTCACATGGCATGAGTTTCTCTTTTTTGATTACTGAGTGGCGCTTCACTGTGTGTATACACCACATCTTCTTTAGCCACACATCTGTTTGCGGACATCTAGGTTATTTTCAACATTGGCTGTTGTAAGTAGTGCTGCAATTACCATAGGAGTATAGGTTTCAAATTAGTGTTTTTGTGTCCTTTGGGGAGATTTCTAGGAGCTGTGCATGGTTTTACAGCCCAGCATGGGGTCAGGCAGTGATATGCTTGAGAGTCTACCTATCACCTACCCTTGTACTTTGAGGGCCTGGAGAAATTGCCCCATCATATCTTCCACCCGCTGAAGGCACACAGAAGATGAGGATTCCTAACAGGACAGTTACAAATTAGAGACACGCAGGGAAATTTCTAGAGGAGGCCTGAATGTGGAGCAAAAGCAAGACTGAAGGATGTCAGTAGCCAGGTGCTTCAGTGTCCTTCCTGTCTGTATGGATGCTGCTACTTTTAACCACTGTCCAGCAGATGTGGGCCACCCACCTGCTGCAATGAGGATACAGAGTTTTTCAGAGTTTCTATGTTGCATAGAATCACATACGGAGGAAATCAAAAGACCAGAACTCTACACCAGAGATCAGGCTCAGGGTGAAAGGAGATGGAAGAGAATGGTTCCTTCCTGCAGAGATTCTGGCCACACCCAGCCTCATCTGCATCTACTAGAAGGCCACCCACAGATCATGACTTGCTCCAAGCCAGGGTGCTATCATGCCACTCCACAGATGAGGAAATGGAATCCCAGAGAGGTTAAGAAACTCCCCTGAAGCCTCACAGCAGTAGAGCCAGGGAGTTCCCCAAGAGTTTACCACACACACTCCCTTCCACCCTGCCCTCCCCTCCCTGCACCCTCCACCCTAACAGATCTTTCTCCCCTGCACACTCAGCATCCTCCATGTTCTCTTCTCCTGCTGCTGGTTACTTGAACTAGACGAGTCTGGACTAGGCTCCTGGGGCCTCAAAGTAACGCCCACTGCCCATCCTGTATCTATGCAGCAGGGGACCAGAGGCAGAGCGGGACCCTCCTGCACCTCCAGCTACTTCAGAGAAATTATACTCCTCATTAAAAATCTCTGCCACTGGGCATGGTGGCTCGTGACTGTAAGCTTCAGCCTATGAAGTGGCCAGGGCTAGGGATCGTGGTTCGATCCCTAGGAGTCCCACCTGGGGCCCGTAGCAAGACCTAGTCCCAAAAAAAGAGCTGGGCATGGTGGCACACACCTGTAATCCCAGCTACCTGGGAAGTTGAGGCTGGGGATTGCTTGAGTCTGTGGTACCCCAGGCAACGAGAGCCTGCGGTTCCACGGGCAAAAAAAAAAAAAAGAGCAAGACCTAGTCTCAAAAAAAAGAAAAAAAGAAAATCTCTGCCACAGCATCCAACCTGTCATCCAACTTCCATCTTCACTGGCTGTACCTCTTATGTGCGCAGGGTCTTCTACTCTCTGTACAACCAAGTCCTGCATCATCTCAGAGAGCTCAGTCTCACAACAGCAAAGTCACCCCCATCCCTGACATCCCTGGACCTGGACCTGGGACTTAACTCCATACTTGTCACCGATATCATCCTGGATCTTCCTGCCAGCTGGTGACTCCACCTCTGAAGATTGTGATGTCTATAATCCTGTCAAGCTGTGGCTTTCAAAGTTTAGGGGTCCACTGGAATCTCTCTCCCCAAGGGCCTCTGAAGAGGCTCTGCAGAGGCTCTGACATGGCAGATCTTGTGGAGCTCATGAACTGGCAGCTCTGACACATCATCAGGGCCGCTGCATATGGACAGACCCATGCCAGGGAAGGCAGGCTTGGAGTCAGTTCCCATTGCTGACCGCAAGATCCAGTCACTTGGCTAGTTCCATCAGAATCTCTGAGCTGCACCTTTCCCAGACTTTTCAAGTTCCCAGTGATTCTGAGGAACAATCAGAAGGGAATGTCCTGCTCTGACTCCTTACCCCAGGTCTCTGTCTTCAGTCCTCACTTTCGCAGAATTGCAGTCCTGATCAGCCCAACTTTCTGCTGTTTCCACTTGGAAACCCTGGCTGCTGAGCACACACAATCCTGATGATTGAGACCATTTAAAGCGTCACATTCCTGTCTCCCTTGGGTGCTCAGTGCACTCAGCAGTCCTTTGATGAGTCCCTCGTCAATTCTCTCTCTCTTGACTCCACGATAGCAGTTTCTTCTCCAGGCTCCTCCAAGCCTTCTGCTCCCACTGCTCCTACCGAGGGAGCCTCGGTTGCCCTGTCAAAGGGCAATGGCAACTACCTGGTGATGTGTCCACAGCCTGGTGACAGTGGTGCAGAGCTAGACTGGCATGGGGTTTACCAACAGCTACTGCTCGGCTGTGCTACTTGTAGCTCGTGGTCCCATTCCCAGATGTACAGAGAGTTAGTGACCCCTCAGTTTCCTATTTACCTCCACATTTTTAAGTGAAGAGGAAATGTCATCTCCTGTCACTCCTGCCTCATCTATTGAATACAAGATTTACTCTTCTAGACAATCTTGCCAGTTGGGAAGAACCTTCTGCCTTTCTCTCCTCCTCCTTACTTGTTTCCACCAGCCTGTGGGTTTGGCAGAGTGGAAGAACACAGAGACCCTGCTGTTTCTTTCCCTATATATGGAGTTGCCACCCCTGTAGAAGCAAATCTCTGCTCCGTGACCACGAGCAGGAAGTGGCTTAGCTTTCTTTGGCGCAGGATGCTCTTGGTCTGCAGCTTGTCCTGTGCCTGAGGGAAGCATGTGATGTTTCTTTTAGTGCTGGTATGTGAGTAGGTGGTGTGGAGAGTAGAGAGGAAAACTCTCATCCTGAATAGACCAAGTCTCCTCAACTTAACTAATGGGCCACGTCCCTGCTTCCTTTTGTCACAGTTAGTTCTATATACGGTGTGAGGAAACACCACCCTGTATATGAATTATCTTCCCCATCAGAGGTCACATTCCTGGGTAACCCCCAAGGCTAGATTTTTCACATGTGCCTTGGATTTCCTATCCTTTCATTCTCACTTCCTTGCACACCTTCACCACTTCCTTTCTGCAAGTTGTCCCTCACCTCCACACATACAATTTAAGGCTCTGCAAGCTTAGGGGAAAAAATCCAAACTGACTCCTTTCAGCCTTCATCCATCTTCTCTGCTCAAAGCACATGCTATCAAACCTCCCACCTCCTGGCTTCCTCTAGTCTCCACCTTGCCTCTTCCTCCATCTTTAGCCATTCTTTTGAGGACACCCCTGGCCTCCTGGTAGCTAAATTCAGCACTCATTTTCCGGTCCTTATTTATTGATTTTACTACATTTGACACTGCAGACAAGTTCTTTTGCATAAAGCTTCTGACAATTTATTCAATTGATTTTCCTTTTGATGACTGCTCGATTCTTCCGTCTCTGACCCATTTGAAGACTCCTTTTCCTCTTGCCAGGCTGGGGTGGTGTCTATCCCTCCTCTTTCCACTCTTCACTTTTTCTCACCCAAGCACTGCCTCTCTGTTAGACCTTCTAATCATTCCATCTCCTCCCAAGAGCATTCAAACCCTAACACCACCACCTTCACTGCTGGGGACCACTCCCAGGCACCTCAACCAGAGTCCATCATTAACCTTACTGTCTCTGCTTCCACCTTCCTCCCCACACTGCCATCCTCAAACCCTAGTAGGAAAGGAGATGCTTCAGGGCCACCCTGTTACCTGCATCTGTGTAGGAGGGTGCCCAGATTCTGATTGTAGGGGTCTCCTCCACCATCCTCACTGGAATCTTCATGCTTTAGGAGATGGAGCTCCTGAAGCTGACCAGAGCAAGACTGTTGTCACCATCACACTTCCTTGGGCAGCTGAGCCTGTCTAGCTGGCCTTTCTCACACAGCCTAAACACTCAGGGTGCCATCACTTTCTCCCTGCAGGCTTCTCAGGGCTTTGTCCTGATGGAGTGCGGGGGGGGGGGCTTCATATATCCCCTAATGCCAGAATTCCACAAGGGTAATTTGTCTTATCTCTTCTAGAGATTTTTTTTTTTTTTTGAGGAGGCAGATGACCCACTACTACCTATATCACTCCTGATGGTATCTTGTAGTATTTGCTCAGACTCTGCAGATGTCTCTTTCAATCACAATCCTCACAAATAGAGAACCACCTTTTTCTAAGTCCTTAGCATTTGAGAGGTTCACCAGGAGGACACTGATGATTATCTTGGCTTGGTTTTTCAGGTCACTGAAGCCATCCTGTCTGCTAAGCCAAGGGATATGGCGTGTGGGAGCATGCAGAGAAGAGGAGCAGTTCAGTGGCACAGGGGTGCAAGGAAGTGAGAGGGGGATGAGAGTTGAGGAAGAAACTCTGCTTTGGCACAATAGTTGGGACTACACACCAGACCAGCAGGTGTGGCTGACCAGTTCCAGCAGCCTTGCTCAGGCTTTGATACTCCTAGTACGTCATGTGGGGGGAGGTTGGGGCAGCAGAGGGCCCTGCTGCATTAACAGGTCAGTACAGAAGATGTTCACTGCTCATCTCTTTATTCCCTCCTGCCATCAATATTCCTGAATACCACCTCAGAAATTATCTAACAATAAAATCAAAATCAAAATCATTGGCTGTTTGAGATAAATCCATCTGTAGATGGATTTTTTTCCCGGAGGCCCTTCCCCCCCTTCCACTTTGGCTCTTGCCCTCAAAAGACTCAACCTGGTTTTCCAAGATGATGACAATGGGGTTGAAGATGCAAATAATCAAAACTAGGCTGCCCTCTCTGACTAACTTGCATATTTGAAGATATAATATCACAGCCTCTGGTCTCTGATTAGTTTAATGAATCTGGTCTTCCTGATGACTCTGAAGGAAAACATATTCCTGAGTGCAAAAGATGGTCAGGCTTCATTACCTCCTGGAAACGGGGCGCCTGTTGAAGTAGGCTGAGTCCAGCTGAAGACTCATCAACGGAAGAAAGTGATTTAAAAGTGCTGACACCATTTCTGTCATCAAAAGCTCTAGAGAAAATTCAGTACATAGCTCTGTTCTCAAAATAAATGCCCCCCCCCCAATATACCAACTCATCCCTGTCCCAAAACAGTAGGTAATATTCTTTTCTGCTTAGTCTATGGTTGAAATAGATCTACCCACATGGTCATGTTTGAACAAACTCAGAGTACAACTATCAACTATTTTAAAATGAAGGGTAATTTCCACTGAAAAAAATTGTGTCAACAAAAGAGTAATTTATATGGAAAGAACTGAATAAGATTTCCTGGTGGAGGAAAGCAGACCAGAACATAAAATGTAGACAAAAGATGACTATCTTCTCCAAGAATATTAACATTAGCTCCCACCTTTGTCAGCTAATGGCATCCACTAGAGGTGTAGTGGTTCATGTGTGGGGTGAAGGGTCATGGCCAACCAATGATGCCTGGGAGGAGAGGGGATGCTTTCTGTCTGAGAACAGGACCAGCTTAATAGGAACCAGCCCACAGTTCCATAAAGGAAGCATTATGCATTTTCCCTGTTGGTTATTCAGAGTATCTGCGGTGACTGAGCTTCCTGATGCTTCAAAGCACATGGTGACTCACTTACTCCTTCAGTTCAGCTGGTGGGAACTCTTGGGCTGCCAGTCTAGTCATGGGAATTAGCCGTGTGGTTTATTTCAGATATAGGAAGAGCGCTCCAAGTTGGCAAGTCCTGGAAAATGGAACAGAGCCACTACAATGGTGATATTTTTCTTTCTGAGAAGAATGGGGTTTTTGAAACATTGAGCTCTGAAGCAATCTTCCTGACTATGAGAAAGGGAGGTTCTCTTCATGCACATAGACTACCAGGCTGAGTACCCAGGACTGCACCACACATGTGATGTTGTGTTCTCAGATGTGGCACAGGCTTCTAACCATTTTCACATAATTCTCCTAACATACCTGTGAAATTGGTGTCACCCTCTAGATTGATAAAGAAACAGGTTTTTAAGATGTGACAGAACCAGTGATGTGTTAGGAACGAACATAAGAAAAGAATACAATGAAAGAAGACTGAAGTGCCAAATTTGAGGGTTTCTAAGGTGTAACATCCCTCTTCGGACCAGTTTCAAGGTACCAGTCATTTGCCACTGACTCACATCTGGATCCTCTGCTAACTGATCAATCTAATGCATGTGTAACCAGTAGCTCACTTAAGCTGCTGACTCCAGCTGCAGCAGAGTTCTGATTACTGCATGACTTCTGAATAATTCCTCAACCCCACCAGACCATGCTGCCTTTTAGATAAACACATGTAGTTTCAGTGAGGACAGGTCAGTGTTTGGAGCAATTCCCCTGAGGATATAGATGTGAGAGTGTATTGATTTACTAATTCATGCAACAAACATTTAATCTCTTTCTACAGGTTCACATGATGACCAAAGGCAATGAGATTGTAATCATGTGAAAAGATTTTTGTCTCATGTGAAAGTAAAAGATTTTACTGCTTTGTGGAGGGCATGCTGGAACTAGCCACAATAATGCAGATGGCTGCCAAGCGCAGAGGACACCTATCGAAGAGCTGTCTCTCGTTACTCTGTGCCTTCACTACCTGCCATCCTGCCATGAATGCATTATATTTTACCTCTCCCTGTTGGTGTCATCTCCCAATGTCAAAGGTTTATATCTCTCAAGCTGATTTGAAGTTTCTTGACAAGATTCAGACAATCAAACCTCTCTCTGAGAGCCTACTTCAGTATCTTGCACAAAGTACCAGCTCCAAAAATGGTTTTTGACCCATCATAGTAAATACACTCCTTTCATTCAGCAAGTGCACTTTCAGCTTTGATGGTACCCCAGACAGGTTTTGTGATAGTCTCAATTTTACAGCTAAGAAGCATCTACAGAAAAACCTCTCTCCATTGTAATGGGCAGCAGCTTGCCTTGTGCTCAGATAGTTCTGGAGAGTTTGGGTCCAGGGACTTTACTAGTGTTTGCAAGTCCCAGTCCCAGGCTGACACTTGGGCCGCAGGTGTTCTTCCCTGGGAGCCACCCAGCGTAACAGCAGTCTGTCTCCAGATTAAAGTCAAAGTATAGTGTTCCTCCTGAAAAAGCAGGAAGCAATGTTCTGGAACTTGGAAGAAGGATGACACAAAAAGCTAGGGGGTGGGGGGGAGCAAAGCTCTTGCGGACCTCTGCCAACTGCTTGATCTAATGAGCTTGGTGTCAAGGTGGGAGACCGCTGTTGAAAACTACAAGTGCCTGCAGCTGGTCTCTGCAGAGAGTGTGGCAATAATTCTGCTCCTAATAAAAGAGAACTGGGAAAAAAGAGGGGGCTGATGTTGCTGCCAACACTGACACCGACTGAAGCACCTAAGTTTCTGTGGCAGAGCCCAGGTCTTGCATCAGGAGGTTGATCTGCTTTATATGTCATCATAGAACTTTTCTTCTACTCAGAAGGCAAGGCAGAATCCACTTTTTTGGTGACAGCATCTGGTGTGGTGGCCAAGGTACGGAGCTGAAAGCACGGAAATAAGAGGCTCATCTCTGCAGGCACTGTACACGGGATGGTTAGTGCCGCCCTGACCTGAGTGGGAGCTCCCAGCAGGAATGGAACAGGCAGAGCCTGGCTGCAGGTGTGGCTGAGGGACTCTCTCCCTTCCTGTTATGCATCATTCATGGCCTAGCAGGCAGAAATGTGAGAAGGATAGAGGTACTGGATTCACACTGAGCCTCATAGGAACTTAGCAAATCTACTGGAAAAATGGTATTGGTGATCTTTCTGCAGATTCATGCTAAAACAGAGCATTCTTTTCTCCTGTGTGCTCAGTTTAAAATCATAGACCCTTCTGATCCCAACAGAGAATTAGATGGAATAAAAGACATGCCAAATCAGAGATGAAGGAAAACACAAAAAGGTATCCATCATTTGCCTTGATTGTGACCCAACATCAAAGAAATTGCTAGGATACAAGGGATTCTCTTGTGGGCCTTTGTTTCTGGAAACTTCTAATTCTTTTCATAGAATTCCTGGGTTGTCTGTCTAAATTCTTGTTATCCACTTTTTTCCCCATGTTTGAATCTCACCGAGAAATCAATCATCTATCACTTGCCTTAGAAGTGAAAGGAACGAGCCCTGTGAAGAACTCATTGTCAGCATTTCTACATCTGAACTTACCTTAACATTAGTGACGGCGTGCACCATGCAGGCTGCTGTGAGGTGTAGACCATCTCTGAACACAAGGCTGTTCCCTGACACAGGTAGCAGTCCCAAAGCTCTGCCAGAGGCCTTGCTGCACTGGACATACTGCCACAGTTGGACCAGCCCGCTCACTGTCCTGCTCAGGTCTGTGGCACGTGCTCCTCAGGTGTGCTCTGGGCAGGTAACTGCCCTGTTACAGAGGAGAGGTGATGCCAGCAATGATGCTAAGATCTAGTGCGTTGAGAGGAACCATTTAGTTGCTTCCCTGCAGGGTCTCCTTTCACCTGCTGTTCTATTTTACAGTCCACTTACATCCGATTGCAATCAATAGACACATCAGCAGGTTCTGCTGCAACCAGGCAAGGCGGCAATCCGGGAGGTGGGCTCCCAGAGGTCCCTGGCATGGCGCATTAGGCAGCGGGCCAGCAGGTTCACATCAGAAAAAGCTCTCCATCTCATTAGCTTCTCCCTACATAGCAAAAAGCATGGTCATCTAGGTTATAGCAATCAGGGCAGAATTGCTTGCAATTGTGATGGGAGATGCACTAGATTTTGGAGACTTTAGACAGAGCTGTCCTGTGAACTATGGCGTCTTAAAGCAGAGCTAATGTAGGGGCAGGAAGTGGATTGATCCAACCTAGAGGTTTTCTATTTCTTGGTACTGTATTCTGACAGGGAAGCTAAAAAATGTGTCCAGGTGTCAGCACTGGCTAATCAATAATTTCAAGGAAGCTCTTCTCTTAGCTTAACAGCAAAACATAATATGTTTCAGGGAAAAAGAAGAAAATGAATTTTGCTCTGCTATAGATCTTGTGAGGGATTTTAAAAGTCAAGTATAATTTGAGAGTTGTGAAATCTTTTAAAAATTAACAAACTAAGGCCTCTGGTATCTGAGTATATATGGATGGACAAGGGATAAATTGTTTCACTAGGCTATTATTGATCCTATCATTCACCTAATTTTCAGGAGATGATTCTTTTTCTTAACTGAAAGAAAACAGGGAAGCACACGGATAGAGGATAGGATTCACATCCATGAACAAAATAGTTGACTTCTATGAACACTTCTGTTCATTCAGCATATTAAAAATCTGTCAAATTCTAACCAAAGGATGAACCTCCATTGGTCCTTGAATACTCTGGTTTTGAGGGCTGGGGAGGGTAGACAGACACTTGAGCACACTAATTTAAGTACAATAGGAAATTTGAAGGTGGGATGTGTAAAGGGCTCCACTGGCCTGGGTCTGATTGGGGAACTAAACAGTATCTCAGGTAAAACAAGTCTTAAGCTGAACCTGGGTTTTCTTCTTATGTGTGTGCTCTTTACTCCAGAGTTCCTGGTCACGGGTGGCAAGGCCAGCCTCCAAGTGCACCTCCAACTGGCCTGGGCGATGGAGATTCAACACTTTCAAATGCCCAGATGGGTAGTCTTTGGAACTGGACTTTGATCAGCTGCACCATCTAGGGTCCAGAGTTGGGTGAGAACATTCTGGAGGAGTTTGCAGGGAGGTATCGCCATTATTACTATTTGTTGGAAAAGTCACACATCAAGATAAGACACCCATTATCCTGCAGTGAACTTGCCTTTTCCTGACAGGAGCTTCCCAGCTTGGAGGTTTAGAACCTGAAGGGCCCCAAGCAGCCCTATAGGGTTTGAGTTTGAGTTTTTAAAAGTACAGCGGGATACAATGGGTTCCCCTGGCTTCCCTCTTCACTATTACCCAGGATATGCTGTGTGTGTGTGTGTGTGTGTGTGTGTGTGTGTATAATCCTGCACCTTTTAGGGGGTCTGAGCACCCTTTGTTACACTTCCTCACTTATTGGGATCTAGACTTGGCTTCCTCTATCTTCCCTCTTGGTTGTGTTTTCTGTAGCGACAGATCTTGGGGTATAAAATTTACCCAGGAAGGCCCAGGGAAAGGTCTGCGGGAGGGAAGGCCAGACTTGGCTACAGAACTAACCTGCTACAGGAGCTCAAGTCCCTGTGACCACTTCCTCTGTTTGGGAGGCTCGTAGGCTGGTACCCATCTGCCCCTTCCCTGAGCAAGGTGAGTTCTTTTCAGGTTTCACCCCCCTCAACTGGCAGATGTACCTCCTGCCTGAATCTGACCAGGACCCCATCGTGGATATGGCTCAGGAATGGCCAGAGAGACTTTGGGGGAATTTTTCTGGGGCACTTAGAGAAAGAATTGTCCTTGCTTGCCAGAGTGTGTCCCAAGAATGATGTTCATTCTCTTTGAGGGACTCGGAGAGCCATGTTGAGGTTTCCAGTCCCCATTAGCATCCCCGCTGTGTGCAGGTGCCGGGGAGGCTACCCAAGATACTTGCACAGTTTGGAGCCAAGTCAGAGCCTCCTTCAGTCCCACTCTGTGGACTGATTAGTATTGTTCGGTTAGGTTGGTTCCAGCCATGCTATCTAATTCTTGCCTGTGGGGCATTCCAACTCACTGAGCTGTTGGATTCTTTTGAACCAAGGCCCCCACATTCCCAGTGCACCGTCCACACAAGGCCACCAGGGGCCGCTAACACCCTCCTTGCCCTTCCCTTTCCGCCTTTTCGCACTCACCCCTTGACCCTCCCTTTTGCCCTCCCCGACTCTCCCACACGGGAAGGCTTCCAATGAACACAGGTTCCTTGCTCACCAGAGGCTCTTCCTGTGACAGGCTCCCACTCACTGTGTGACAGTGAAGGGCATGCTGCTTCCAAACCATCCTTTGCTGCAGCCCTGAAAGCTGTAAGGATAGAAAGAGATGCTGGAGATCCTCAGAACTCCGAACGAGACTTGTCTTGCTTAAAACGTTGGTATGATTTTAGCATATCCTAAATGTCCATTTTTCTTAAAGTTCATTTTTTTCTGTGCTAAGGAAAATGTTGCAGGTGAAAACTAGCAAGTGACCATGTGCAGGTACCTTTTCAGTGTATGTGCACAGCCACTCTGTGATGGCTGCAGCTTCTACCCCCCCCAAAAACAACAACAACAACAACAACAAAACAGAATGGCAGGTCACATTAACGAGTGTCCTGAGTAAGACAAAGGGTGGTGCCAATGTGGGTGGTGGCTGTCTGAGACACACGGTTATTAACTATGCCTAAGCTCTTACAGCACTATTGACAATAACCAAGATATGAGAACAACCACATAACCCCAAACTGACAAATGAATCAAACAGTTGTGGTACATTTTCACAATGGAATATTACTCAGTGATCAAAAAGACAAACTGCCCTTTGTGGCAACACAAATGGAGCGGAAAGGAATTACACTATTTGAAATTAGTTAGAAAGAAGATAAATCCCACTTGTATGTGGAATATAGAGAACCAAACAAAGGGCCAAGAAAAGTCAAAACAAGCAAGCTGACAATAGAACTGGAGCATACTGC
>PVHY01028177.1:0-15466 GCA_004024945.1 Uropsilus gracilis | reverse complement strand
CTCGAACCGCGATCCCTAGCCCCGGCCGCTTCATAGGCTGAAGCTTACAAGCATGAGCCACTGTGCCCGGCCTCCAAGTACTTTCTTATCTATGTGGTCTTGGCTGTCTGGGCCAGTCCCCTCCCCTTCCATTCTGCTGGGGTCCTTGGTCCTTGACATGCATGCCCCAACCCCTCCTCAGGGTCACCCAACCTGTCCATCACCATCCTGTCCCCTTGCCTCCAGGCTGCACCCTCTCCTGGGCTGGGCACCTATTCCTCTCCATGGTCATGTCCCTCCCTCTCCTCCCTCATGGCAGTCTTTCCAGGTGATTTTATGGACACCCCCTCATCTCCCCACTCAGATACTCGGAAACAGAGTTGTAGAGGTGCCCTGGTTCCAGGCATTAACTTTGCTTCTGGTTGTAGGCACAAGGTAGGGGTCAGGGTGGTACACAGAGTGGGCAGTGGCAGTAGCTCTTTTCTGATTGTGGAAATACTTCCACTTTTTAACAGCATGATCAGGATGTGAACATCACTCCTGGGTAAAGGGGTCACCACCAGTCATCAGCTGGTTGATTCCCATGGCTTCCCCTCAAAGGGCTCCAAGTTTCCCAGGCTCCAGTACTACTTTCCAGCTCAAAGCCCAGCCCCCTGCACCTGCCCTTCACAGACAAGTGTGCTCACCTGTCCACCCCGGCAGGCAGGAGCACCTGGGGCGTCCTGAAGCCTGGATGTGGCAGCGGCCCATTTTGGAACAGAAGGAAGCACAAGGGTCCTTGAGTGGGGTCTGACACCTCTTGCCAGTGAAGCCAGAGGGGCAGGCACAGATGAAGCTGGGGGCCAAAGAGGAGGGAGGACTGGGGGTCCCCTGCAGGTCAGGAAGCAGGGCCTGGCAGCTGCCCCCATTCTGGCAGAGCTGGGCATCCTGGCAGGGGTCAGTAAGTTGGCATGTCTCACCCAGGAAGCCCAGAGCACACCTAGGGGTGGGTGGGGAGAAGAACATTCACTGACCCATCTCTCTCATTTCCCCCCCATACCTTCATTGGTTTCCCTCATGCCCCACTTCCTCCCTTCCTGCTTCCTCCCATCTCCTCCTCTCCTCCCTCCTCCTTTCTGTTCTCTGCTCCAACAGGCACACTCACTGGCAGGTGCCTGACCCCGGAGACAGGCTCAGGCAGGTGCCTCCGTTGGCGCAGAGTTCTGGGATGCTCCCACAGTGCAGACCTAGGGGTGGACAGGAAGAGGTGGGAGGAGGGAGCATGGTGGCCCACCATTCCTCCTGGGGTGCTCCAGAGGGACTGTTCTCCTTCACACCCTTGATCCCAGCCCCCCTGTGGCCCTCTGCCCAGCCCCCCTAGATCCCGGCCTCTCTGTTACTAATCACCCTCCCCTCTTCCTGTTTATTCTCTGGGCTTCAAGTCTAGCCTTAGGCTCCATCCTTCGGAAGTAAGACAACAAGGATCAAGAGGGGGGTTGAGGGGCTCCTGGGAGGTGAATGGCTGAGACATGGACGGGATTTCCTCCAGGAAGGGCCCAGTTTCCAGCCTTCAGGGGGTGGAGACAGCTGCACTGGGAGAGGGACCCAAGGGGCCCAGCCTTCCCTCTCCATCTCCCACTCCTCTCATTTCTCCCCCGAAAAGGTGGCCAGGCTGACCCTTTTTTTCCCCTCCTAACATGATCGTAAGAGCCCCTTGTCCCTTAGCTCCAGGGCCAACTGGATCCTCCCTGGGGTGGGCACCCTCTTACCATCCTCCTACACTCCCCATCCCTGGCACCAGGCCAGGAGCCTTATCTTTCCAGTCCCAGGCTGGGACCCCTCCCCTGCAGGCAACCCCATGTGAATGTGAACGCGGCCTCCATTCAGAGTCCCTTCATAGCCTGGGTCTAGGCTCTGCTGGGAACCCGTAGGATAACTTCTTGAGGAAGACAGGTTCCCCACCTCTCCCATCCGAGGCCTCACCTCTGGTCCTGACGACAGAGCAACACAGCAACAGCAGGGACAGTGGAGGGGGCTGCATTCCAGAGTCCCTGCCCCAGCCCAGGCCCCTCCACCTCTTCAGGCAAGGCACTCCCTGGCTCCCTAAGGCCGGAGCCCCACCTCTGCTCCCAGCGCCCTTCCTCCTCCTGCTGGGCTCCAAGTCTCAGTCTGAGCTGTTTCCTGAGTCACACAATGTCCTGGACACCCTAGTGATGGGGGAGGAACTTGGGGAGATGAGGGAGGGGCCTTCTGTCCCTGGCAGAAGAGGTGGGGGTGAAGGAGGACTGTGTGGCTGGAGGCAGGTGTTAGGAAGGAGTGCTGGCTGGTGGGGTCCTGGCAGGCAGTGCATTTCTTCAGCCCATTGGTGTCCCTGCTTTCTATAGTGGGAAGAGCAAAGTTACCTCCTTGTGCCTTGGATGTGTCAGGACCTGGAACAGAGATGTGGAGGGTAGGGTGAGAGATCCCCTGTTTTTCTTCCTGGGAGAGTAGGAGAGTTCACTTGTTTTGGGAGGTCAGAACAGATACCTCTCAGAGAACCTGCACATTTAATTAAGTTGGAACCACTAACCTGGGTAGAGGGAACTCAGGAGACTTCTGGACCTGAACTTGACCATTGCTGGGAATTTAGTTTTCTCTTTTAGGGGAATGAGCAAGACACTGAACTTTTCTTTTTGAGTAGGAATCTCAGGTTTCCTTCTGATGGGAACATAAAATTGTCATCAAGGATAAATGAACACTGCACTAAATTTTGCATTCATGATTAGCCACAGCAAACACCACATTTATTTTTTTTTGTTTTTGTTTTTGTTTTTGTTTTTTGAGACTAGGTCTCGCTATTTTTGCCCATGGAACCGCAGGCTCTCGTTGCCCAGGGTACCACAGACTCAAGCAATCCCCAGCCTCAGCTTCCCTGGTAGCTGGGATTACAGGCGCGCACCACCACACCCAGCTACTTTTTTGGAACTAGGTCTCGCTACGGGCCCCAGGCGGAACTTGAACTGCGATCCCTATCCCTGGCCGCTTCATAGGCTGAAGCTTACAGGCACGAGCCACCGTGCCCAGCCTCAAACACCACATTTGGGTAGGTCCCTGCCCTCCTCCTCAATGTCTCCTTCCCTCCATGCAGTGTCCAGGGATGCAAGACTTTGAATCAAAATTTGAATTAAAACCACAACAGAGAATTCATTGACCTGACTCATCCTACCCTCTCCAGCACAGCCCAGTTCCTGCAGCAGGGCAAAGAACCAGGTATCCAGGAGCTGGACATGAGGTGTCCTCAGCAGCCTGGCAGCTCCCCATGGGGTGCCCAAGGGGTCCAGGTGTCTCTCCCTTATGAATGAATATATTTTGCCAGTCCCATGCTTCTTTTTAAGATTTTTTTATGCATATAAATTGAAACTTAATGGTAAAGTTTTTAGATAAATTTAAACATAGAAAAGGGAGAGAAATATTAAATACTTCTTGGATTTCTCTCATTGGGACCACCAATTGAATACATCTGACTCCATTTTTTCAAATCATTATTTCTTTAAATGCACCATCATGTTTTTTTCCTAGCCACTTGAAAATTACACATATGATAAGCTCCCTTAGTCATGAACACATTAGTGTAAGTTTCTTAAGAACAAAAACAGCCTCTTACACGACCACTGTGCACATCACAATCAGGGAGCTTAGATGGATACAATACCACTATCAATACCACTATCACAGTGTGGCTTCAAGACTTACTGCTAGTTGCCCATAAGATTCTTTTTGGGAGTTTTCTCTTTCCCAGGAACTGGATCCATCTGCACTCACTGCATTTGATAGTGTCTTTTCCATCTCCTTTCTTTTCTTTCTGTTTTTTTTTTTTTTTTTTTTTTTTTTTTTTTTTTTTTTTTTTTTTTTTTTTTTTTTTTTTTTTTTTTTTTTTTTTTTTTTTTTTTTTTTTTTTTTTTTTTTTTTTTTTTTACACTAGGTCTCGTTATTTTTGCCCATGGAACCGCAGGCTCACGTTGCCCGGGGTATCACGGACTCAAGCGAAAACCAGCCTCAGCTTCCTCAGTTTCGCTGTCTTGTCCTGAGTGGGACTCGAACCGCCATCTCTAGCCCCAGCCGCTTCATAGACTGAAGCTTATAGGCATGAGTCACCGTGCCCGCCTGGATCCATCTCCTTTTATATGGGGCAGGTCCTTTGATTTGTTTTGTCTTCCATTATAATGACTTTTTTTTTTTTTTGAGACTAGGTCTCGCTATTTTTGTGGAACTGAGGCTCATGTTGCCCGGGGTACCACGGACTCAAGCAATCCCCAGCCTCAGCTTCCCAGGTAGCTAGGATTACAGGCATGTGCCAACACGCCCAGCTATTTTTTTGGGACTAGGTCTCGCTATGTGCTCCCGGAGGCACTTGGACCATGATCCCTAGCCCTGGCTGCGGCTTCCTAGGCTGCTGCTTACAGACATGCGCCACCATGCCTCACCCATTATAATGACATTTTAAAATTTCTTATTATTTATTTATTTACATAATTGTTGATCCCCTTGGGTATGCCTCTCCTGTGTCCCCCCTCCCCCCACTCTGATCACTCCAGTTCCTCTCACGTTGCTGTTTCTTCGACCATGTTTTAGTCCATAGGTCTCTTCCTTCCCTGAAGCATTGTCCTTTTCCTGAGCAAGGATCTGGATTCTTAGGGCCCAGTAGATCGTGTTACTTAGATTTGGATTCTTGATTTTGTATGTGCTTTCTCTCCACTCATTTTGGAGCTGATCAGTGTTTCATCCTTCTTGTTCGTTGTCTCCTGCATTCTGGTTTTAGCTCTATTTTGCTGCTTCTTTGCCATTTTCCTGGACTCTGGCTTAGGAAGTCAGTCTCCCAGCCCTTGTCAGTAAGCAAGTTCCTCATGGAGAGAGACATTAGTGTATTAGTGCATTAGTGTAGACTGGATTGTGTCTTTTCTCCATTTGCTGCTTGGCCTTGGGGCTCTGCGATGATTCTGTGGCCTTCCTCCTACTATATAGTAAGGGAGGGTAACATGTTCTCGCTGTAGGTTTCTATGCTCCCTGATTTTGACTTCCAAGCCCTAGTGACAGTATAGGTGTAGCTCTTTGATAAATCCTTGGTAAGGCTGGTTATCCAGTACTTTATCTGTTGTTGTTTTTCTCTGTGCTTTTCATGGGTCCTGCCCAGGAGATAGGTATTTCAGTTTTTTTTGTTTTGTTTTGTTTTGTTTTTTATTGTTGCTGTGCATCTTCCTCTATGTCTAAAGTTGGTTCATTAGTGTTTTTCTTGTTTCAGGTGAGGAATGGCTATAGTAAGAGTAAGGGGGAGTGTTGCCACCACCCACCTGCCCCCACCCTTCCCCGCATGCCCACCTGGGCTTGGGATCTGGGGGGGTAACCCCTCCTTGCCTGTCTCCCCCCCAGGTATTGCTTACCTGGACAGAGACCCCTCCCATGGGGCCCTCTCAGAGTTATAATGACATTTTGAAAGAATCCAGATTAGTTATTTGTCTTTTTTCCTAAATGTAGGTATGTTTAGTGTTTCTTCAATTTACACACTTTTTGTCAGGAAAACCCCAGAAATAGTGTCATCTCCTCAGTGCATCACTCTTAGAGACACTGAGTCAACATCAGTGTCCGACTAGGAGCTATTGTTGGGTGAACTCCAACAATTTATTGATACCAGTTTCCTAATGCAGAGATGTCAGGTGGATCTCAGATTTTAAAATATGATAAACTAGGTGGCAATAAAAATTCTTGGACATTTAAAGAAAGAAGGAGATGGGGTGTGGGTACAGGTGGTCCGGTGGAGGGAAAAAAAAAGACTTTCAAACGTGGATTCGGGGTGGCAATGACATCAGCATTTGGGTGGTTGGGGGTGCAGTGAACACACACCAAGGTGCTGGGTGGATGCAAGACTGACTTCCTCCTGCCTCAGGGTGTTTACACCAGGAGCCCGTGAGTGCACTAGGTGGCGCTCGCACACAGGTTCCCATGAGAACTGGCGAGAGGCTTTATCATTAGATGTCATCAGACCTTATATTTTCCCTAAAAGTACTAAGATCAGATTTAAGACTTTGAGAATCAGCTCTGAATATGTAGTGTATATACACGTGCCTCCCTCCATGTCTCTGAGATGAAAAAAGAAATCTTGAATATACATATTTGCATGATTGTCTGATTATTTTCTCAGACAAATTTCTAGAAGTGGAACCACAGAAACAGAGGGTCAAAGGACAGATATATTTTTTAAAACTTCTGGTCCCTGAATGTCCCAGGTAGACATTCAGAAGCAGAAAGGACTAGGACTCTCCAGTCCCTGGCGGGCGCGAGGAAGGAATGTCTGCAGAGCTTCCCCCTTGTCAGTCGGGTGTCTGGTGGGAACCTGGAGTCCTTCATAGGGAGAACAACTCCACATTCTTGTCTTAAATTATGCTTTGCTGAGTGGTTAGCATTATATACATTTGTTTAATGTATATACATTATATACATTTGTTTAATGGCCACCCATGTTTCCTCTTCGTGGGTGTCCTGTGTGGTTCTGTCCTGTCATCCCATTGTATCACTGTCTCATCCCACCACCTTTCTGGCTGAGGAGCAGTTGTGTGCAAAGATCTGGGCAGAAGTCCAGCTTTTCACTGTCTGTTGACTGATGGGGAGGGATCTGATGTCGTGAGAAGTGACAGGGAATCAGAAGGAGACACCAGCTCCTCTCTGGACCAGGACAGAGACATGAGTGAGCAGAGCGACACTCGTTTCTGCCACATTTTGTGGGAAAGAGGCTGTTACTTGAGAGGAGGAATAGGAGATGGCAGCACAGGCATAGAAGGAGAGTTAGGGGAAAGGGGATGTGATGAAGCAGGAACTGAGTTTTTAAAGCTGGTGTCAGGAAGGGGCCAGGCCAGTCCTGTCCCATTCCCTTCCTAAGGGAGGCGTGTGGGCCTGCATGGAGTGATGACCTGTGCTGGGTCCAGATACCCTCCTGGACCTGAGAGCCCAGGAGTGTGCATGCTTTCCCAGGAGCTCGTGTGGCCTTCCCAGTGGGTTTTTACCTGTGGATACTGGCGAGGGGCCTTCTGTCACCACCACAGGGAGCTGTTGGTACAAGGGACACAGATAGTGTTGTCTGGTACAAAATGACTTCTTTCCTGACAGGTTCCATCACATAGAATCTTGTTTTCCTCAATATACTTTTCCTTCATTACACATCTCCCGAGAGGGATAAACTTGTCAGTTCCTTGCTCCTGAGTTACAGAGACGTTAGACTGGGCCCTGATAGTGAGATCAAACATAGAGAAGCTAATAGCCCTTCCCGGATGTAGAAATATGCAGAGTGTATATTGTTCCTCTAGAACAATGTCCTCTCCTCCTGAGAGACTGTAGTTCAGAAGAAATAGAAACCCTCATCTCTCTCAAAGCCCTTTATGCTTCCCTGCTAGTTATCCCTTATCTCTCCAGCTTCTCACCACTGTGGACTCTAGGACTCAGTTCCTAGACCACTTTTGTTTTAATCTGTCCCTAGAAGGTCTCCTTCAATGTCATAGCTCTTGCTGGACTTAAATATCTCCTGTGAAGACTGTCTCTGTGCTTATGACCCCAAATGTGTGTATCTAGATCAGAATGCTCCTCTGAACCCAATATGTGTGCTTCTGATGTCCAATGAGTACCTCAACTCAACCTGTCCAGAGCAGATCTGATTTCCTCCCAAACCTTCCCCTGCCTCTCATCAGAGTGGAGCTTTGCAATTCTGTTAATTTAGTTGTTCAGGCCCCCCAGGTTGGAGATACTGCTGGCTTCTCTCTCTTGTGTTCGATATTCACCTGTCTTAAATCTTACTAACTGCCTTCAAATCTTACTGACTGCCAGGGTCTCAGGGTCTCATAGTCTCAGGGTCTCAGGTCTAGGGATCACAGGCTGGGGGAGCCGGCCTCTGCCTTCATGTGGTCTGGGGGTGGGGGCCCAGCACCTCTGCTGGAGTGCAGGCTTGTGGGGGTTGCAGGAGGGAGGTTCCCTCTCTAGTTTGCTCTAACTTCAATCAAACCTGTACTAGAATGAAAAAACCAATCTCTCCAGCTGCAGATATAATGGAGAGGGAAGGATGTAATAACACTATGGATATGTACACCACCTGAGAGGGACAAGCAGCATGTTTGGAATCACTAAGACTAGAATGTGAGATGAGCAATTGTGGTGATCTGTCACAGATTTCTACCTGCATCATCTTCAGGACTGGGGAACCAAACTCCTGGTCCTCAGCATGTGTGAAGCTCCCTCCTTTGCCAATCAATGGGGGAAGAAAGTCACAGAGATGTTACTGTGGCCCTATAGCAGAACTGTTAGCATGAGAGAGGAGAGGAGCTAGACCAACCACCTGTCTGTCCCCAGCAGGGAATGCCTCCAGTGCCAGTGGCGGGGAGTTGGGCCCAAACCAATATATCAGAACTATAAAACAAACAAGCAGCACCACATGACAGACACCAGAAATGATCCTGGAGAACTGCAACATACATTTGCCCTGTAAGAGGTTCCTGATGTACTCAGCCTTACTACCCTGTCTCAGTTACTTCTGGAGATCTGAGCAGCCTGGTCTGTTGCTGTCCAGGAGTGCAAGTCTGCACCCAGGAAAAAAGGACATTGTTCTAGAGGAAGAAAATACCGGTGGACCAAACGTTGATCAATGACTTGAAGCATGAAGAGTTGGAGTGACCAGAGGGGGGGAAGGGGGAAAAGGGGAAGAGGGGGGATAGAGGTATACAAGATGGAAAAGAGCACCATGCTTAAGGGGAACAACAATTATACAGACGACCAATATTGTATGAAAATAACAAAAGAAAAATTAAAAAAGAAAAAAGAAGAAAAACAAAAACCAAACTACACCCAGAATCTGATAAAGTCTCATGTCTGTTCATTCTCACTGTTAATACCCTGTTCCAGGCCACCAGCCTGTCCTGTGTCTCCTGACTTGTCTCCTTGCTGCTCTTCTTGTTTGGTGACAATATGGCTCAGTGGCCATGTTATGTCAGTCAAAATATGTGTTGGATGATGTCACTCCTCCACTCACTCATAGTGAAGCTAAATTCCTCCCAGGGCTTATATGACCCTGCACATCTGCCTCCCCCTCCCTTGCCCACCTTGTCTCTCTCACCTCCTCTCCTACTATTCCTCTTACCCATTTTACCACTCTGACCTCCTCACTGCTCTTTAAAAAGGCACAGTTATACCTCAGGGCCTTTGCACTTGCTCTACTCACTGCCTGACCTACTCCCTTCTACAACATCTATGTGACTTACCCGCTCTCCTCAAAAGGCATCTTCACATTCATGTGCAGACAACAAGGACCCAGAATAACCAAAAAAGTTTTGAAGAATTAAATGGAGGATTTACTCTTCACAATTTCTGAAGTCACTATAAAGCTATGGAAATCAAGAGTGTTTAGACATATAGATCAATGCAATAGAAGTGCCAAGGCAAATTCAAGAGAAAAATGGAAAGTCTTTGCAGCATATGATATTGGGACAATTTATTATACACATTCAAAAGAATGAATCATACTCTATACTTTATACTTACCATACTCTATACTTAGAAAATATTTATCTACTCTGTAGTTAAAAATATCACAGTCTATACTTGGAAATAAAACATATACAAACCTACATGTAAGAGATGAAACTATAAAATTATGAAAAATCTAAAAATCTGATTCTGGATTGGTCAATGATTTCCTACATGTGACAACAATTGCATGAGTGATGAAATAAACTATTAACAAATTAGATTTCATCAAAGCCGGGCATGGTGGTTCATGCCTATAAGCTTCAGCCTATGAAGCATCTGGGGCTAGGGATTGCGGTTTGAGTCCTGCTTGGGGCAACACAGTGAGACATAGTCCCAAAAAATAGCTGGGCGTGGTGGTGCTTGCCTGTAATTCCGGCTACCTGGGAAGCTGAGGCTGGGGATTGCTTGAATACGTGGTATCCCAGGCAATGCAAGCCTGCAATTCCAGGGGCAAAAATAGCGAGACTTAGTCTCAAAAAACAAAACAAAACAAAAACAAAAAACAAAAAAAACCCCAAACCAAAACAAAAAACTCTTTTGCTCCAAATGGTACCTCAAGAACGTTAACAGACAAGCGACAGAAGAGGAACACATGCTTACAAATCATGTATCAGATATGAGGCTTGTGTCTAGAATATATAAAGAGCACAGAGCATGAGTGAAAAGAAAAATAATGGTAGAATATTGGAATATACATTTCACCAACTAATATAAACAAATGGTCAATAAACACATGAAAATATGCCTCTTGGGATTTATTTGGCTTTTTGAATCTATAGATTTATATCTCTTGCCAAATTAGGGAAAATTTCAACAATTAGTTCTTTGATTACATTTTCCTGCCTCACCTTCATTCTTCTCTTCTTTGGGGTTCTGGGGCATGAGTGTTAGTTCTCCTACTCTAGTCTCACAAACCTCTGAGTCTCTGTTCATATTTTTAGTCTTTTTTCCCTCAATTGTGCATATTGAATAATGTCTTTTCATCTGTCTTTCACTGACTCTTCTGCCTTCTCCAATTTCTGTTAAGCCAACTCAATGAATTTTGAATTTTGATTTTGATTTTTAATTAATTATTTAATTATTATTATTATTTTTTTTGAGACTAGGTCTTGCTATTTTTGCCTGTGGAACTGCAGGCTCACGTTGCCCAGGGTACCACAGACTCAAACAATCCCCAGCCTCAGCTTCCCAGGTAGCTGGGATTACAGGCATGCACCACCATGCCCAGCTATTTTTTTGGGACAAGGTCTGGCTACGTGCCCCTGGCGGGACTTGAACTGTGATCCCTGGCCCTGGCTGTGGCTTCCTAGGCTGCCACCTACAGGCATGAGCCACCATACTTGGCTATTATATTTTTTTAAATTGTAAAATTTTTTAGTTCTTTTTTATATGTTCTTTGTTAAGACTGTTTACTCTGTTGTCTCTTAGAAAAAAAGACTTTTCTCCATTTGTTTCAATAGTTTTTACTTGCTTATTGAAGCATTTTTTAATACTTAAACTACTTGTCTGCTCAAATATGTTGTATATTCCAACATCAAGTTCTATCTTGAGTGTCAGTGTCTGTTGACCTTTTTTAATTCAGTTTGAGATTTTCTTCTTTTGATATGACAAATGATTTTCTATTGTATCCTGGACATTCAGGTTATCACATCATGAGACACTGGATTAAATCTGTTTAGCAGGTATCCTCTGAAACTGCCCCAGGTAGACAGAAGGGGCTGCCTCACTGCTGTCAGGTGGGGTAGAAATTCAGCTTCCTCACTTGGTTAACATTTGTGGGGGCATCTCACTGCTGGGGGGCAGGGAGCCCAGGCTTTCCACTGGGCCTCTGCTGATACACTGGGAGATGGCAAAGCCCCTAGTTCCTGTCCTCACTTGGCCTCAGCAACATCTGACTAGGTGGCATCTGAAGACACATTGACAGTCAAGCAGGGCCCAAAGGCACACTACTCGTACATGTAAGGTGGCATCTTAGGAGGGACCCAGGTACAAGTGAGGACGCAAAGCCAGTCGTGGTGGCGTGCATCTGTAATCCAATCGCTGGGAGGCAAGAGGCCCGGGATCGCTTGAGTTTGCGGGCTCAACATTACTCCGGGCAACATAGTGAGACCTGGTCTTGAAAAAACAGGTGCTGTGGCGGGCGCCTATAATCCCGGGTACCTGGGAGGTTCAGGCTGGGAATCGCTTGAGTTGGTGGGACTACCCCAGGCAACATAGCGAGACCTACTCTCAAAAACAAACAATCAAACAAACAAACAAAAACAAAAAGCAAGTGAGGACACCAGGGAGAAACTAAGAGAGTCTGGAGAAAGTATTGACCTAATGACAATCTATCAATACTGATTCATTGATTGTAACAAACACATTGCACTCCCAGAAGCTGTTACATCAGGAAACACTACGGGGTGAGTGGGGAGGCGCCACACGGTCATCTCGACTTTTATGTAAAATTAAAATAAAAAAAAAAGACTTAAGAGACATATCATGTATCTTGTAGAATTCCCTTCTTTTGGAATTGGTTTGGTGTTTTAACTGGTGTTTTTCTCATTCTTAGACTAGAAGCTTACGTCTTTTAAATTTTTTCATGGCATTCATTTGTTAAGAAATGGTTTGCTTCCTATACAGGTTTCTGCTTTATTTATTTATTTATTTATTTTTTATTTATTTATTTATTTATTTTTTATTTATTTATTTATTTATTTATTTATTTATTTATTTATTTATTTATTTATTTATTTATTTATTTATTTATTTATTTTTTTTGAGACGATCTATTGCTATTTTTGCCCCTGAACCGCAGGCTCACATTGCCCGGGGTACCACAGACTCAAGCAATCTCCAGCCTCAGCTTCCCAGGTAGCTGGGGTTACAGGCGCGCACCACCACATCCAGCTATTTTTTGGGACTATGTCTTGTTGTGTTGCCCTGAGCGGGACTCGAACTGTGATCCCTAGCCCCAGCTGTTTCATAGGCTAAAGCTTACAGGCACAAGCCACCGTGCCCGGCAGTTTCTGCATTTTAAATTTGCTAATTGCATGCCTGTGTCATTCACTGACCATGTTCCCCTACTTAGTCCATCTTCCCATAAACTAGAGTTAGCTTGAAGGACTTGAATGATTCAGAATCTGTTTTCTGGCCGGCTTGTCACACATGGTGTTGTGCTGTGCTTTCCCACCAGGGGGCGTGTAATCCTAGTCCGGAGCCCTCATAAACACTGTCCTGATCCATCTTTTAATTAGGGGTTGCAAAATGATGGTGTTCAGATTTTATCATTCTATTTTTATTTATTTCAGTTGTATAGAGAAACTATACCTCATTTACTATTTCACCACGATTTATGTACTAAAGACAACTTAATACCTTTATTCTTTACTGGTTTTCAGAATATTGAATTCAAGGTCACACTAAGATATGTACTTAGTATATATGAATTTATACTTAGTATAACTACAAAGAAATAATTTTAGTGTGTTTTAATCCCTTATAGTAACTACTTTAATTGATGTTCAACTTGGCTAGTGTGAATCTCATGTTGACATGATTCTATTTTCTTTGGTGTCTTTCTTGCCCTCAGGCTTATCTTGTACACTTAGTTACCCTATTCACTTTAAAGGAAATGGTAGTAGGAAACCTCATTTTGGGTGGTAGGGAAGGTTTTCACTTGTTTATATTTAGTTTCTGAGATTGGACGTATCACGTGTTTGCTTGAAGATGGATGTGTCCCACGTCAGAGGCAAAGGTGATATGGCAGGAGATGGAGGAGGTGAGGAGAGGAGGTGGGTGTCCTGTTCTCAGAGGAAGGATGGGTATCAGCTGAGAGTGTAGAGGAGGGGGGCTATGTATTGAAGAGGAAAGTATGAAATCATTATGTGAATAGCCAGGAAATTACTGAACACTTCTAAAGACCAACGTGAGGTCTGTGATGATAAATATTCAGGAGCTGCTTGAGTGTCTCTGTCCAACCAGGTCAGCTGCTGAAATGCAGTTGTAAAGTTGGTGAGAGGGTGAATTTGTTCTGGCTGGGGCTTTGCCAGAAGTGTGATGGAAGGAGGGAGGGAAGAGAGAGGAGTGTTCAAGGCAGCTATGAGAACAACGGGGACCATGAAATGTTACTGGGGTGAGGCTGGAAGAGACAAAGTCTCTTACAACAGAGTTGCAGGGTTTGGAGTTCTGGGAGTGGGAACACTGATGAGGAGAGAAGTGACTTTTGGAGATAGGAAGCATTGAGCACAGTGTGAGATACTTAAAATGGAGATGATGGGGACACTGCAGGTGATGCTAGGATTTAGGTGTGACTGTGGAGGGGGTGATGGCAGGATGGGGGGGTGTCACATTATTGGAGGTGAGATCAAGATGTCATGTGAGACTCAGGGAGTGGGGGTATCTTAGTGTGTAGAGAAACCAGCAAGGAAGGAATGAAATGGAGAGAAGACAGTGACCCAGGAGCTGAGCTCTGTAGGGGCCAGCAGGAGGTGGGGTGGCTGAGGACAGTTAAATGCTGGAGCAGGAGTCGCTGAAGGGGGTGTGGATAAATGTGGGCACTGAAGCTGCTGAGACTGCAGTACCCTTGATGCTGGAGAGAAATACCATGAATCCATTCACTCACTCACTAATCCATTCATTCATTCCTCAACAAAACTTGTTTCCCACCCTCTAGTCAGCAAGCCCAACTGCTCTCCTAGATTACATATATTACTCACAGTGTTGGTCTTAGAAACACTGTCCCCAACTCATTCTCTCCACACCCTCGTGGTTTTTATTTTTGTTTTTTTTATTTTTTATTTTTTTTTTTTTTTGAGTTTAGGTCTCACGCTGTTGCCTGGGGAACCACAGACTCTCCTTGCCTGGAGTACCCTGGACTCAAGTGATCCCCAGCCTCAGCCTCCCAGGTAGCTGAGGCATGTGCCACCACACCCAGCTATTTTTTGAGACTAGGTCTCACTGCATTGCCCTGTATGGGTCTTGAATCCAGGGAAAGCGATTCCCAGTCTCAACCTCCCACCCTAGGTTTGGGATTAAAGCCGTGCGCCACCGCGGCCGGCTTTTACCACACCCTCTACTCATCAGGCACCACTCAATCCATGTGATACATTGATTTTCTTGTATGAGAGTGAATTCTCAGAAACAAACTTTCTGGTAGCTAGCTCACAAATAAAAAACCATTTTATCCCCACAGAAAGCCTATGTGGAAGCCAGGTGACCTTGTGACAGGAACCATAGTGACAGGTGCTCTCAGAGAGGTGAGTAAGGTGATGGTGATGGAGAATTACCTGTAAGTGAAGGACTTTGGATTGGTAGGGGCCTTAGTGATGGTCTTGCCTGAAGTTTCCCAACTTTTAGCTTCATCATAGCAAATGCAGAGGAGTTTTGTTTTTCACAATCATACCTGGGACCCTTAAGCAGGAAAGAGAAAAAGGATCAGTTCTCTGGTTGGATCTGGCTCCTCCTGAGACCCTCACCACCCAGGTGTCCCTGATAGGTACCCACAGGACCTAGGAGTCTGGAGGCCTGTTTGAAAATGCTGCTTGGTCCAATTTCTAAATATCTGATTTGCTGAGACCTAAAGGGGAGAGCCTGCCCAGGGTGACATGGGACCAGGGGCCAGTGTCTGGGTTCTGCCCCTGGTCAGATGTGGCTGAAGAGGTCACAGAGGAGGCAGCATAAAGGGAGATGAAGGCAGGACCTTGGATCCTGAGTCTTTACTGTAAGACTTCAGTCTTTTTTCAAGATATTTCAAGAAATTCGTATTTATAACTTCTGTAGACAAAAAATTTTGCAACAACTTTCATGATTGGGAAAATATTTGTGTAGAAGAGAGGGTGTAACAATGAAAAGAACCCAGTTTTGGAGTTGGGCACATTGGATCTGAGTCCAGCTTCCTACCGTGGACCAGCTGTGTGATGCTAGTCAGAATAACTGACCTCTCTGAACCTTACTCAACCTCTGCACCTGCAAAGAAAAGATAATA
>PVHY01028176.1:0-15481 GCA_004024945.1 Uropsilus gracilis | reverse complement strand
GGGGGGGGGGGGGTGTCGAGGAAACAAAGGCTGAAAGAGAGGAATTGACTTCCTCAAACTGATGCCTGCAGTTTGACACATTGCATGTTTGAGGTACATCTTGTTCCCTGAGCTTCAGGGAGCCCTGAAAGGGCAGCTGAGTTGCGTCCACCATCACAGGGAAGGCGGTGACGTGATCTTCCGGTCTGCCCCAGGTGACGAGGAGCTGGTGCGAGAGGTACTGCTGGATGCGGTGGTGACCGCGCCCTTGGAAGCGTACTGGACGGCGCTGGCGCTCAACACTTCTGAGTATGTGCCAGAGTGCGGCTTGGGGGGGGTCAGAGAACCCAGAAATTACCTAGCCCCTGGGCCCTCTTGAGGGTATGGGGGTCCTTCCCACCACCTGGCAGGTTCAAGGGGACACCCACTTCCTGTCGCCTGAGGTGAGCAGTATTGGGGGTGGGATGATGAAAGCATAAAGAGGGCATGGCCTGGCAAAGTTCCCACCCACAGCACAGCTGTTTACTCCCTCTCCTTCCTGAAGAGGAGGATGCAAACCAGTATCACGAAGATTTCAAGCCTCCCTTAGATGTTTTACAAACTAACCAATATTATCCTAATGAAAACAACAGAATTTTATAGCAACAGTCACCTGTTTCTAAAAGGAAGATGCAGAACACTATCCAAACTCTGCTACCATTTTTGTAAAAAGCAGGCAAAATATTGTATGTGTCTGAATAGATATCTATGCAAAGCTACAAAGAAATCAGTTCTCGTTGGCTGCTTCTGGTTAGAAAAAATGGGTAACTGAAAAAGAAAGGAGAGGAACATTTCAGTGTATAAATTTTGGTAGTTTTGAGTCATGTGAGTGCCTTACCTCTATAAAGTTAGATAAAGCTGAAAAAAATAAAAAGGGTATAGTGTGCCAGGCACTGTTCTAAGTATTCAGTGTGTTAACTCATTTGATTCTTACTGCAGTTGGATGATAGTGGTGCTGTCATAATTCTCATTCTACAAATGAAGAAACTGAGGCAGAATGTGCTAAGCATTTGCCCCAGTTCACCTGCCTCTTATGTGGCAGAGCAGGAACCAAATCAGGCAGCTATTTACAGGTCTACACCCCTGGTCTCTTAGTGTTCTGCCTTCTGTAAAGGGACTGGACCACTAGGTTAGGAAAGAGTAAACACGATCTTTATCTTTCCAAGTTCAGAGATAAGCCATATGCTTTTAATGTTGAGAAATGGTGGGGAGAAAATATTCGTAACTAAATCATAGAAAAATGATCTGGGGAATTACTATACAAATGACATCTTAATAGAGCTGAGATTGTCATGTAATCATCTCCGTGGAGGCAGAAAAATTCTTTGAACAAATATTAATATCCAAATGTGATTTTAAAAACCACTAAAAAAGCTAAAAATGACCTAAGCCTTAAAGTCAGCTTCTAAGTGTGGTTTTTGGCTTTCTCACTAAAGATAGGGGCAAAGCAGAAAGCCCAGGGTCCCAGAGAACTATTTAATAAGGTGGAAGGTATTAGCGCAGCCAGGGAGAGCACACACCTAGAAGCAAAAGGAAATAGAAAGAAATAATTATCTCTGTGTACAGATACAGATATAGATGATATACCTGGAAGCCCCAAAAGAATTAATAGAAATGACTATAAACAATTTTTAAAAAGTATTGTGGGGTAGCAGGTTATAATATCAGCTTTCAAAAATTATTAATTTCTATATAATCAAAAAACTGATGCAAGTTAAAGAGAACAAAACATAAAATATGATCAAATACCTAGCAGAAGCTATAAGAAATGCCAAAAACTTATGGAAATTTTAAAAATATTCCTGAAAGATATCAAATGAATGAGTTCTGTATTTTTGGATAGGATGACTCAACAATACAGAGAAATTAATCCCCCTTCATCTAATGTATAAATTTGAGGGATTCAGGTAAAATTGATGATAAAGTTCATTTGAAAAAGCAGGCAAGAGTAGCCAGGAAATTCCTGAGGGTCGGGGGGAGCACTAAAGACAGGTTGATCCTACCAGGGTATTAAGACATGACAAAATCACTACAGTTTATAGTGCGACCTTGACATATGACTATATAGCTGGCCAAGGGGACAAAAAAAAAAGCCCCCAAGCTCCACCCAAAACATGCCAGAGCTCAGTATATGACAATGCATCCTGGCAAACCAGTGAAGGAAAGATAGACTTTCTAATAATTGGTTTGAGAGCCATCTGGAGAATGACAAAATTGTATTCTTACCTCACACCATACACCTGGAAAAAATCCAAATGACTCAGAGATTTAAATGTAAAAAATGAAGCCACAGAGGACTAAAAGAAAACATGAGTCAACTGCTCTGAAACCTAAGGGTGGGAAATGTTTTTCAATGATGACTCAAAATTCAGAAGCAATAGGGATTGACTGAAAATTTAACAGCATAAAAATGTTAATTTGGCAAAAATAAATAATCAAAGCATGAGCAAGGTGAAAAGAGAAATGACAAACTGAAAATATGTTTGCAACTTCTAAAACAAATAAAAGATTACTATCTCTGTATTAAAAGGTTATTGTTCTTATATTATTATATGATTTTTTTAAAAACTTCAAAAATAAGGAACAACCACTTTAGAGAAAAAAATAGTCAAAAGATGTGGCTAGTTTGAAGAGAATGCATACTTTCCAGTAACCCTAAATATATGGGAAAAAATGCTCAATCTAACTCACAATGCAAGGAATACAAATTTAAATTATACCAAGATTGTATTTGTTTCTTATCAGATAGCTATCTGTTGAGTTTGTCCACCTGCTTGTTGGTGAGGTTATGGGAGAGTCAGACACTCCTGATTATTGTAGGTAGGAATGCAAAATATCTCAAAGCCTCAAAAGTAGAACTTCACAATATCTCACAAAGTGACGTGGGCATTTACACTTTGATCCAGCAATCCTACATCTAGGACTCTATCCCAAAGATACCAATGAAAATTGGAAAAGATGTTAGCCATGAACTGTTCATCACAGCCACACTTAAACAGTAAAAGAATGGGTAATAACTTAAATGCTCATTAATAACAGACTAGTTAAATCAATCCTGATTGCTTCACGTAATAGAAAACTAAGAAGTTGAAAAACAATCTCTGAATGCTGCTATGGGATGGTCTCAGTAATGGAGAAAATGTACATAACACCCCTCTATTTAAAAAGAGGAAACGTAAATCTATTTTCATAATTATACATATATACATGTATATATGTATATATGTGTGAATGTGTATAGGTACACATACATGCATAAGATGGGATGGAATAATGGTATTTTAATGGAACAATAGGTAAGTAAACAAAAAATTACCAATAGGAAGAGTGCAGGAACAGGCGAATAAAGACAGACTTCAAAAAAAGCCTTGTTTTGTGTGTTTGCAGCCATGCAATCTAGCTCCATATAAATACTTTTTAGTATTATAAAACAAAATTTAATTTAAAAAATTAAAAGAAAATTAAACAAACCTAACTCCAGTTCAAGATACAGAAGAATCAAGTGGGACAACATCAAGCTAAAGAGTTTCTGTACAACAGATGACACCACCAACAAAATGAAAAGCCAACCTAACGGACAAATATTTGCAAGTCATATATCTGAAAAAGGGTTAATATTCAAAATACATAAAGAACTCATGCAACTCAATAGCAAAGAACAATTTGATAAAAAAATGGGCAGCAGAATTAATAGACAGTTTTCTGAAGAACAGACATAGAGGCTTCACAAAAGACATGAACGTGTGCTCAAGATCATCAGGGAAATGTGTATAAAGCCATAATAATGTATTTTCTTACACCTATTATAATGACTATAGCCATAAGAAATATCTTAGCAAGTGTTGATGAGGAGGATGTGGAGAGAAACAGCAGCCTTATGCACTGCTGATGGAAATGTAAATACGTGCAGCCACTGTGGAGAACAGTACAAAGAGTAGTCAAAAATTGCAGATAGAATATGACCCAGCAGCCTCACAGCTGGTCAATAGCCAAAGGACCCAAAATCAGGATGGTGAACTGTACTACCACAAGCACTGCATTATTCACAATAACCAACACATGGAAAAAAGTCCAGTTGTCTAGCAACAGAATGGATAAAGAAAACATATGGATAAAGATATACACATATGTGACAAATATTAAATATATCAAGATATTAATAATTCGTATATTTTATGTAATTAATAACAATTTGCTAAAAGTTGATATATAATTATATATTATTTCATTATAATACCATTATAATACCATCATAATGTTTGATTAGTAACGTATTAAAATGATAAAGATATATACAAATATTAAAATATTTTTAGTCATAAGAAAAAAAGGAAATCCTGCCACTTTCAACAACATAGATGGACCTTGAAGGCATTATGTTAAATAAACTAAACTGAAAAATGTAAATGTTGCATATTATCACTTATATATGGAATCTACATTAAAGACAAAAAAAAAAAACCAGGTGCGGTGACATGCGCCTGTAATCCCAGCTACTCGGGAGGCTGAGGCTAGAAATCACTGAGTCTGTGGGTTCAAGACTACCCTGAGCAACATAGTAAGACCTAGTCTCCAAAAAATAAAAAAAAAATCAAACAGAAACAAACATATCAAACACAGAAACAGCGTAGAAAGTGGTTACCAGGGAATGGGGAACAGGATCAGACTGGTAAAAGGAAATAATCTTACAATTTGAAACGATTGAGGTTTGAGGACCTATTATAGAATATAACTGTAATTGATAACACTGTATTGTGTCATTGAAATGCGCTGAGAGTAGAATTTATTTTTTTTTTTGAGAGTAGAATTTAAATGTTCTCACAAAAAAATAAAAGAAAATATGCGAAGTGAAGGAAGTGTTCATTAACTCGATGGAGGGAATCCTTTCACAAGTATTACATACAGGTATTTATGTCAAATCACCATGATGCACACTTTAAATACCTTGCAATATTATCTGTCAATTAGCCAGGAATAAAGCTGAATATCTTAAAATGTTTTAAAAATACAGGAATGACAGATCCCACTCTGGTGTCATTGCTTTAACAATATAGCTTTGAGATGTGGGAAAAAGTAGTTACACTCCAACTAATAGATTTTTTCCAAATCTTTGGCAAGATTGGCAAGTCCCCTGGGACTTCCTTCGGTGGATATAGCAGTGTCTGCTCCTCCTCCTCTCACATTTCAGTAATAAGGTAAATATGTGAAAAGTGCTACAAAACCTGAGATGCTGTGCATGTTGGCCAGGACTTGTTACTATACTGAAGTCCCAGGACAAAATCTCTCTTCCTTAGCTCAATGTGTCCAGAGCCAACTCACCAAAAAACCAAGGGAGCGAATGAGGAGCTGGATCTGGAAAACAGGGACAGAGACTCAGGGGACCCCATTAACGAGGGAAAGTGCTACTCTGGGGAGCCAGGCAGATTCCCGATGTAGCAAACCTGCTACACCCTGATGGCAGTGGTGATGGTGGATGGTGATGGTGATGGTGAGCCTGTGGCACAGCAACATCTAGGACACCAGTCCCCTCTCCCCTGGGTCAGAGGGGCCCCCAATCTCGCAGAGATCAGCTAGTCCTGCAGGTTCTCCTCACGCCCCCCAAGCATCACCCTGGACCAACCCACGTGCTGATGGATGGCTGCCTTGTCTGCCTCACAGGGAGTCCGAGCCAGTGGTGGACATGGCCTTCCTGGGCACCCGGGCTGGTCTTCTCAGGCGCAGCTTGTTCGTGGGCTCCGAGAAGGTCTCTGACAAGTGAGTTGTGCCCTGTTCCTATGGGTGGGCAAGAGACCTGGCCCCAGGGTGCAGGAGTGAGGGAAGGTTGGGCTTTACAGACAGGGAGAATCTGCAAAGTAATCTGTCCACCAGGCCTTAGGCGCCTGCTCCCCTGCAAGTGTCCTGAGGAGAGCAGGGAGCAGCCTGGACCTTGAGGTGGGAGGGCTGATGAGAGACACCCTTCCACAGAGGGAAGCTAGGAAGCCGCCCCTCTCTGTTAGCAGTCTCTGTGTGACCAGGCTGACGCTCTGGCTGTGGCCTCCTCTTTGCAATACTTCCCCATGCTCCAAGCTAGCAGTTGTTGATGGGGGTGATTTGGCTCTCTGCCCCAGAGACGCGTGGCAAGGTCTGGAGACATTTTTGGTTGTCACAAAAAGAGGGGAGGAGTTTTCAGTGACACCTAACGGGTGGAGACCAGGGATATCTCCTCATGCCCTGAACACAGACAGCCCCTAGAATGGCTGAGCTTGAGAAGAACTGCTATGAGCAAAGGCCACTTCTGGGGCAATCAGGGGACCAGAGCCCTGGGTTCAGCAAAAGGAGGGAGGGAACTCAGAGAAGGATGCTGGGGGGGGGGGGGATGGGCAGACCCGTCTGCAGTTCTGCAAACTAGGGGACTCAAGTAGGCAGGCCACTAGGCAGCTGGAGAACAGGGCTCCTGAGCTGGAGAAGGGGCCCCTGCATAGAATTGTCCCTCCATCCTGTGTCCGCCCACTTGCTGGCCGCCTCCATGATCTAGGCACACTTAGCCAGGAGCACTGGCTTTGAATACTTCCAGGACACTGTGGCAGGTCCATTCTTGCTGGGAAGCTGAAAATTCAGTTGCTCTTCCCTGTGCTCATCTCCCTTCACTCCCTGGGAGCTGGGAGCCCAGAAGAGCACACTGTCTCCCTAACCACCCCTTTCTACAGCCCCATTAGAGATCAGCCAGTGCTGCTGATGGATGTGATCCAGCACATACACTGGACTCGCTTTAATACCTTAAACAGCCTGGGGAACTTTCCTCCCTAAGCTCATCACTCCCTCAGCTCACCACCTACACAAACGTTCTCATCCCCTTCAACTTCCACCCCCCCCTTTAGAAAATCACACGCTACTGTAGTCCAGCGGGGTGAACTGCACCAGTGTTTCCTATGCTCCCCTGCCCCCTTCCAAAAGGCTCCTGAGGAGGAAAGAAGGAACTTCTGATAAGACAATGTCCTGCGGCATCACCGCAGCTACCTCCCATGGCCATGCTGCTCTGTGTAACCCCAGAAGGTTCCCTTCCCCCACAGGGGGTCCACCCTCCCCCACACAGGGCCCAGGAGATGAGCAGCCCGCCCTGCTTCAGACATGCAGGCCAAGCACTCTTCAGATGAAACCTCAGCCATCTACCTTGTCTACCTTGCGAGTGACCCACAGTAACTTCTTAAATCCCCATCAGCTTCTCCCTGCCTCCCACTCTGCTTCTAGACCAGCAGTCCTACTGCTGGCTGCTGTGTGCTCAGGGAATGCAAGCCATAATTAGCAAGGTGAAGCCACTCAGAATAAGAAAACTCCCTGTGCATTCTAAAACCTCCAGGCAATGACTTTTGAAGGAACCATTTTGAGGGACACTATACCCCTCTATTATTGTGGCGGTACAGTTTGACTGTAGCGTTTACTCACTCAGACACGTTAATGAGCCAAATAAATAGAAATTACACCATATCTGAAAGAAAACAGACCCTGAAGGCAGGAGTGTTGACACAAAAATGGAGCATGTTCTTTCATAATGCAGGTGCTAAGCCTGCACCTCTCCCAAAGCAGAACTGCTCTCTTGGCCCAGCCAGGGAGGCCTGCAGGAAAAGGGAACAGGGTTGAATGTGTTCCCAGGTTTGGGGTGGGACCGAGTCTTGCTCTTCAGGTGGTTCCTGACTCCTGCGGACGATGCCAGCGTGTTCACTATGGACCACTTCCCTCTGTGGTACCGCCAGGCCTCCGAGCAGTCGGTTGGCAGTTTTGTCTTCAATCTCCACTCAACAGAGGGACCAGGTAATCTCTGTGACATGCTCCTGGGCTCTGGCCAGGGCCGAGTGTTCCTCCTGCTGTTTTCTTAGAGAGAGACAGGGATCAGCTCTGGGAGAGAGGGTCCAAACACACTGTAGTGATTTGAGAAAACTTGCTCACTTTTGTTTCCTGCTGCCCCAACCCCCACCCCCAACCAGGGTGGTGGCCCTGGCTCTAGCCCGCAGGACAGTAGCATTTATGATCTTAGTTTGGAGTGAAGGGAAGGCATTGGATTCACGGATCAGAAAAACTGGATTCCAACCTGAATTCCTGAACGTGAGGCTATTGGGACAGTTGATCTCTATGGTTCTTTGAGGTCTGAAAATCTGAGTGTCTGTGAAAGTGACAGGTTGATCCCGTGGTGACTGTACCTATTAGAGCTCCCCGCTCCAATGGCTCCCCCCGAAGAAAGCAGAGGCTGTCCCCATTCCCTTGGGGTCACTTGGGAGCAGCGACCCTGAGCGCTGGCCTGCCCCTTGGGAAGTCCTGGTAGTCATGAGGCTCCTCCCAACTGACAGGCCACTGGGGCTGGAAGGACATTGGGCAGGGCAGCTGGGATGGCTCCACAGCCTAAGCCTGCAAGTCTCTCCTGGGCCAGGGAGCAGGAAGGGTTTCAGAACCTCAGTACCTGACTCAGCCGCAGCTTCCACTCTGAAAAATGGCCCAAAAGAGACAAATTCAGTGACTTCCACAGAGCACTATGAAGAAAGCACAGTGTTTGGAACAGAAAGGAAGAGAACCAACAGCTGCACAACCTCACCTGCCTGACTTACACCTGTAGAGACCATGGCCAGGTAGGCTGAGAAACTCAGCCATGGGCCACAAGTTTGACAGAACAAGTCAGGGTCACCTGTGGGGGAGCTTGGCTCCAACCCAGAACAAGGGGGCCCAGAAAGTGTGCATGGCGAGGAGGGAGAAGAATGGAGGCATCTGAATAGAGAGAGGCTGACTGGGAGGAGCATTGGAATGAAGTGTTGTGTTACCTCTTCAACATGTCCTTCCACCAAAACCCATCTGGCCACCACGTCCACCCACGCCGTCCTCCACCATCCTGATGGAGAAATGGCCCGAGCTGACAGCTGGGAGGCCCAGCTCTCAGGGGCTTCTCTTGGGTTGCAGCAACATGGAGGGGCTCCCTCATGCACCCATGCCTTCACACCTTGTGTGGAGCCCCACTCTCCTTCCCAGTATGTGCCCTCTGCCCTGTGGAGCCCAAAATGCTCTATAAAACCCTCCCCCACTGGACCTTATTTGATCTGCACAGCCCATAAGACACAGCTGCTGCCATCTCTCCTCCCACGCAAGGACACTTGGAGACTCAGAGAGGCCCTGTGCCTTGCCTGAGATCACACAGCCAGGAAGCCACAGACTGAAGCCAAGGGCTCCCCAACCAAAGTTTGGACTCTCGTTCTTCTCTGAGAGGAAGGCAGGAAGCGGAGGGAGGAAGCAGGCATTGTTTTCCCAGGGAAAGCCCAGAAGGAGGTTCTCAAGGTCAAGGTGAAAGGCTGCTAACCACTCTGCCACCGAGTCTAAAGAGGCAGCTCCTCTTCCCTGGACCATCCATCAGTGCCACCAGCCAAGGAGGGGCTCCCTGGGGCCCTGGGCATCTTCTCTGGGATGGGGCCCTGACCCTGGTCCTGGCTCAGAGCTGTGGTGCCACTCCCGTCCCCACTGTCACCAGGATGTGCCTGCTGGCTGCTGGGGGAGCTTTTGTGGCAGTGAGGTAGGAGGGCAGGTGGGTGGGGAACTGAGTGCAAGGAGAAGAGAGGGAAGCTGGCAACCCCCAAAGGGGGGCTGTTGAGTAGGGAGGCAGGAGCTCACTCTCTGCTCACACCCTCGCTCACTGGCTCAGCTCGTACATATGCTCAGAGCCACAGGGACACCTCTGCACACTCTCAGTCTCCCCCAAAGAAGGAAAACAACAGTCTCACTTTAATGGGGGCAGGGGGACAAACCCCGAGGAGAAGGAGGAGGAGAAGGAGGCAGCTCCGGGGTGAGTGGAAGCTCCCTCTGCTTCTCCAGGCTGACTCTGTCACCCTTTGTCTGGGGCCTGGTGGGCTGGGTTCTGCCCACGGGGAGCTGTCTTTTGCAGCCAGCGCCAACATAGAACAGCGTTGCCAGGTGGCCCTGGCCTGCTACATGTGCTTCCAAGGCCCACTTCTGGCCCCTTCGGAAGAAGGGAGCCTGCTCACTCAGGGCAGGTGCTACACCAGGTATCTGCTGGGTGATCCGGGTGTCGACACCCAACACTGTGTCTTTAGGGTCCCCACACGTTAGTTTGGGTGTCTCTTACAGGCTATGTGACAGGAACACACACACAAGGAAGGCTCTGCCCCACAAAGCAGCCTGCAGGTCTGAGGAAACCGCAGGGCGCCATCCCCTTCCATGTCTTCTAGATATTTCCAGAAGTGAGAGGACGAAGCTGACCTCTGTGTCTGTCTGGTCCCCGTGGGTCGATCATGACAAATTTGTAGAATCAGGACAACATCCTATTGGCTGTAAATTCGTAAGATCAGTGTGAGTTTAGATTGCTGGGAGATGTTTGGCTAAGCAAGGTATGGTGGACAATCCTAGCAAAGCAACAGCTAGAGCAGCCAGTTGAATTCCCTGACAACTGACACTATTATTGTAACATCCCCACACAAGGTTCTCCCCACCTGTTCATTTCAAGCAATATTTGATACAAAGACACTCTAACACAATGGCATATGATTCCAACCCTGTCTGGATTTTTAGCAAGGCAATCCCACCCGTTGGCAAAAGCACTTTGGAGAGCTCTCCCGGGGCTGTGGACTGATAAAGATCAGGAAGCCGGAGGTCTCGTACTGGCTTCCACCACCCCAGAGTCAGAAAGCTCTGTTTTAACGTAGAGCGGAAACTGCTGCCAAGTCCTGTGCCTCTGGGGGCCTGATTCTCCTAAAGATGGAGAAACGAACTCCCTAAAGCCCCCTGAAATATGGGAGCCTGGCGTAGGGTAGCCAACGGTAAGCAGGGCACCAGGGGCAGAGGCGTGGGGGTGGCAAATCAGCCATCACCAACAAACAGGATGTATGGAACACACGGGGGTGTCCGATGCCAGCGCAGCCCCAGCATCTGGCTTCAGTGTCACCCTGCCTCACGTGGCTAGTGAAGGCCAACCTGGGCTCAGCCCCCATGAGAACTGGAATACAGCCCATCCCTTGACTCGAAGGGATCAAGGGACGTCACGCAGGTCCCCGGGGCGGGACATGGCCAGGGCCGCAGGACCACTGAGTGCGAGAGAAGCAGCAGCAGGCAGGCAAGTTTGCTGCCCTGGGACAGCAAAGTCTCGGTGTCCTGGTGACTCTGACAGTGCCACAGAGCCCAGGTGGCCAGGGACCAGGTGTATCCAGCAGGTTTGGATCTGCACAGAAAGGAGGGCATGTCTGACATTACAAGGGGTGCTGCGGAGACCAGATGTTGGAGGTAACGGAGTGACCCCGGAGACAGTATCCACAATCACCCCTTAACTATTCCGGGGCCATCCTAGCCTGCTCTTGCGCTTGTCTGCTCAGCCTCACCCTAACTGCTGGTGCCAAGAAAGTGACTTGGCAATTTTTGTTTCTCCAGAAGGTCTGGGTGAGCCAGTGGCAGTAACAGCGAGCACAGCTGTGGCCGTGACAGTGGATGAGAAGACAGCCATTGCTGCAGGTAGGAGCTGCCCTTTGTGCCACTGCAGCCAGGGCATTTGTAAGACAAGTGTCAATGATAAGTCACACTACAAGCAGGCGGACCTTCAACTGGCCTGCGGGCCAGTCCTCCAGCGGTCAGTTTTCCCAAGTGGGACTGAATAGCGTTTTCCTAAATCGTTTTGTTTATAATCCCGGATATGTAAAAGAATCTTTGGTCTGAGCAGAAGGAAGCTCAGAGAGGTTCAGATCTCTGCTCAAGGTCACACAGCCCAGACCTCCTTCCCATGCCTCTGTGTGTGGTATCCTTCCTTCGTTGCCTTGGGTGCTGGAGTCCTGCTGAAGACAGAACTGGGCTCGTGACTCAAACCCTAAGGCAAGAGTGCATAACATCTGTTCAGTATGTGCTAGTGATGCTGTTCCCCCACAGCCCTCCTGCAGTCTCATTTAGCCCTTGGGATGATCCAAAGAAGCCCATATTTGGGGTCTCATTTTACATCAGGAAACTAAAACACAGAAAGGTGGTTACCTGAAGTCCTACATACAGCTCATACTCAGCAAAGCTAGAATTTGAACAGAGGTCACCTCTCTTTTGACCCCAGATGGCTACCTCACGTTAGAACAAATGTGATGTGAGCCAGGCCTGGCGGGGCAGTTTCTCGGTGCCCCTCGCCCTGTGGGTTCCTCTCTCCACCTGGTCCCACCTGGGTCTCAATAGGTATTTGACCCAGTGGGCACTCAGGCACGTGCCGTCAAGGACCTCAGTGTGTCTGGGGTCTCTCCCCTCGCAAGGCAGAGGTGGTGGATGGTGGGTGGGCAGGATGTGTGCGCGTTCTTTCTCTCTCCAGGTGGAATCGAGGGCAAGGGGCTAGGATGAGTGAGCTGGAGTCAGACAGAAATAGTCCGGCTCCATCTTCCTGCCTCAGGGGGAGCACGGGGCTGCCCCAAGTCAGGGTCAGGGCTGTTTTCCACCCTGGTGGGAGAGGGAGATGCTGGACTTTGTGTGCGCCGCGCCCTGGTTACCAAGCACTCGCCTCCGGCTGTCTGCACGAAGCACCTCCACGGCAATCGGAAGGGACCCCTGCCACGGGCACGCCTTTCATCCTCTGTCCACAGCAAGCTCATCTGAGGTCTGTTTCTGGGCCAAAATTTCACCCCAAACTTGTCTCCCTAACAAATGTTCTGTGTGCCCATCCAGCTCCCTCTGACTCAGGCCTTCCCTGCGCCTGTACATCTGAAAGTCCACGAAAGAGAAGAGACACGGGGTCAGGCTGCCGGCTGTGCTCTCCTGCGCTCTCCAATTATTTGATATCATTTTTAACTCAGAGCTGAATTAGAGCCGTGAGGGGTTGCCATAGAAACCGTGTCCTGGTGCCTCTGGTTTAACTCACTGCAGACAATCGCTCTGGCGCGCTAGAGTGTAGAGATGTGACAGGGAAAGGATGAGGCGCTGCAGACCTGATACTTCAATTGTCATTTCTTCTCCCCAGCTGATGGCTCAGCCTCCCTGATCCTGGGGCTGGCTGGGGCCTGCAGCTCAAGGAAGAACTTGAGCTGCTTGAACTGTCTTGCTGTTCTGGCAACTTCCCCCCTTGGAAACTGGTGGCACTGTGTGCATGTGAGCTCATGAGAGCCGAGCGTGGAGACTGGGGAGTGGGCTGCATGTGTGATGTTCGTGCCCTGAGCCGGGGAGAAGGAGAAGGACGCTGGGGCCAGTTGTGTGCAGGCAGATCGTATGTGATGGCATGTAACAGCAGGGCTCGGGCAAAAGAAGCAGTGAGGAGGAATCATGGTCATCTCTAAGCAGGTGATTAAGTCACAGGGGATGTAGAAGTCCTGGACAGCTAACTTTTTGGTCGGCATCTGGTTTCAGTTCTGCACGTCCCGCAGGCCCGTTTGGGGGCATCTCCAAGCACCGGTAGCCTGCAGAGTGGGTTGTCTAGCACATGCACTGCACGGGCACAGAGTCCCTGTGTGTGCACCTGCTGTCCGGAGTGGTAGGAAGGCCCCGCTGGCTCTCTTCTTGTGTGTGCACACAAGAGCCATGATGGGAAAGCTGCTTCCCGCATTGCCCAGAACTGCGCCAGTTTACAAGCGCTCTGTCCCTGCTCCCACACAGGGGCTTCAGGATGTCTAGGGTCTGCTGTCCCTGCAAGGGCCACGGGGCAGTGTCCCCACATGTTTTGCTGCCTAGGAAAACTGGGCCACCCAGGCCTGCTGGGAGTTCACCCTAGCTCCAGGAATGGGGACCCCTCCAGGAATGGCCTCTCTCAGGGACCTTGCTCCTGGCTCTCTGGTTATTAACAGGCGGAGGCTCCAAGGCAGGAGAAAATTCCCTCTTGGTCTCCAAGGACTAAAGATGAGCAAGAGGTTGGCCCAGCCCTGAGGCGGAGTTCACTTGCCCTGGGTGGACACACCACCCCCACAAACCTTGCTGTATTGCTTGTTTCCTCTCCTGATTCCTCACCTCCAGACCCCCCAGCTACCCCCCCAGTCCTCTCAGCTCCCAGCCCATAATTCTGATTCTACCTGCAGGGTCCCAGACAGAAGTCATATTTGTGTGTTCTGTACACGTCCCTAAAGTCATCTCGAAAACCTAAGAGGGCAACACATTTGGGGGGCTCCTCCTTCATGTCCCCAAGCTGGGACATCCTTCAGTGAGGCTGGTAAAACCCAGTCTGCCTAGCTCCCCCTGACCCTGCTCTGGAATTAGAGTGGGGCCTCCAGGCAAAAGTACACCATCTACCAGAAGGATAATCCATCTGACCTTGACTGCCAGGCCGATGATCCCCCACAGGACACAGAGCGGTGCCAGGTCTCCAGGTCACCTTCACCTCTAAGCCATGCAGCTGCCCCATGAAACATCCATCTGGCAGGCTAGTGCGTGGGGTGCTGGCTGCACCCACAGGACCTCAGGCTTCAGCAAGCTTCTCATCTGTCTTGGGGGGCTCTGGCTCAGAGGGACATCCAGCAGCACGTTGGGCAGGTACCTGGGGAGATGGGATGGCCGGAAGTGACTCTAGCACCCACATCCCCTCCCTGCCCAAGGAAACCAGGAAATACATAGGAAAATACAGTCTTTATTGATCTTCTGAAACAACAAACCAGAAATATAATTTTGCCTTTAAAAATCTTCTGTCTCAGGCTGCTGAAGATGCCACCACTGACAAGGCCCTCCCCTACCCCATTCCCTTTAGAAAATGCCCAGATCTGATATCAGCCCGCAAGCCAAGAAGACCGTGCCCCAGCCTAGAGGAGGAAGGCAGTCTGGGGGCCATGGCAGCAGCCTGACAAGCAGCCTGGGCTGGGCTCTCTTTGTCCTCCCTGCAGGTGCAGTACCTCCCCTGCACCCAACCTGCTCACTGTTTGCCTGCTCTGTGAGGTGGAAGGGTTGAGGGGTGCAAGGTGAGGGGGACCTGCCTTGTTTCTCTGCAAACCCTGGTTCTCAGTGTTCTGGGTCATCTTTGAACCAGAAACCAGCCTGAGGGCTCCTGACACTCTGTGAACCATGGGGAAGCCTGTGTTCAGCAGAGGAAGGCCTGGTGTCCACCGGATGCATGAGGAGAGGCCAGACCTAGAAAAGAAGACTAGTGATTCTAAAGCCCCGCACAGCCCTCTTCTCACCCACCACCCCCACAGTTCTGCCAGCAGGCACCTCCTTCCCTTTGGTGTAGATTACAGATAAAGAACAGGCAGGACCTCTGTTCAGGCCTGCGCTCAGAAATAGGTGCAATTGAACTCCTGGGAAGCAGACTGGGCACACACCGCCCTGGAAAGGGGCTCCTGGCCCAAAGGCAGCAGTCCTTCCCTGCTCTGGGCTGGAGGGACAAGCTGGCAGGCAGTGAGACCCCCATACCCTGGTATGAGTTACTTTCCCAAAAGGCCACCAGCCACAGAGCATGACCCAGTCCCCTCCCTACAGTCACAGGCCCAGAGGTGCTGGAGATGGAGGGGTGAGAGCACAAAGTGTGGTTCTTAGGCTGCAGGCAGGAGTGAATGGGTGTGTTCCCCAC
>PVHY01028175.1:0-15502 GCA_004024945.1 Uropsilus gracilis | reverse complement strand
CTTTTTGACTTGTTTCTGCTAGTATGATTTCTTCTAAGTACATCCATGTTGTCAAGAAGTCGTCTAATTTGTCATTCTTAATTGATGAGTAGTATTCCATTGTGTATAAATACCACATTTTTTTCAACCAGTCGTCTGTTTTGGGACACTTGGGTTGCTTCCATGTCCTTGCAATTATAAATAGTGCTGCAGTAAACATCCGGGCACAAGTGTCCCTTTGTACCCACATTGAGGTACAATGGGTACCTCAATCTTTTGGGTAGATTCCCAAGAGAGCAATTGCTGGGTCAAATGGTAGATCCATTTTCATTAATTTGAGGGTCCTCCACACAGCTTTCCATAGAGGTTGTTGATGCCAGTGTGATAACTTAATAATACAAATTTGAAATGGTTCCCCTTCAGTGGGATTTCCATTTTCACAGGCTTCAAAACAAGGCACTCAAGGAAACAATTACAAAATATTGTTTTAATGGCTTTTTGGAGATCAAAGGATATATAGTCAACTTCATTATTTAAAGTTTACAGTTACATTTTGTCATATGAAACCATGGAACTGTAACCACAATTAGTACTCATCACCTCCTCTTACACTATGACCTGTCAGGTTTTTTAGGATAAGATGAGGCCATTGTGAGGTCTCACCTTGTTGTCCCTCTCTGAGCTCATGGTATTTATTGCCTGGTGCACAGTATCTTAAAAGCTAGCTAGCTTTTTAAAAAATATATTTTCTCAACTCTTGATTGTTTCAGGAGGGGGCTACCTAGTTCTTATTACTTCATCTTGGCTTGAAGAAGAAAACAAGTTGAATTTTAAGCTTATATCAGTATATGGAAGGAGGGTTTGGATTGATATCAGATCCTTCCTGAAGCCAGATTTTCTAGAAAAGAGATTCCATAAAAAGGGACAGTCAAAGCTAGGGGCAGGTGAGGGAGTGGGGGAGGGGGCAAGGGACACAGATTGGGAGTCTTATTTATACAGAGTGTGTGCTTATCAGAGTGGCTTGAAACTTTCTGTTAGAAGGTATATATTTCTTATGTATGGCAGGTCCTTGAATCTTTCACTTAATTTTTTTTTTTTTGATGATGATGATAATGAGCAAAAGAGAATCCAACTTAAGTTGAATGAAGTGGCATTTAAGGACCTGGCTTCATTAAACATCATTTTACTTAAAGTCACAGTTGCCAAGAACTTACCAATTATATTATGTGAAGACTTGTGTGGTATGCTTTTATGTAGTACATATGCTTGTTTATAACAATTGGCTTCATGTGGGGGCTACTGGACAGCTGAGGGAGTGAGGGACACTAGAGTTCTTCCCCCCCCCCCTTGGGGAAACTGCTGTCTTAGGTTAGTTAACTCTCCAACTCCAGTTTCAGACTACAGTAAGAAAAGTAACCCTGATCCTTCTCAGGATTCCAATTATCAAAAATTCATGTATTCTTACTAGTCTGCCTTAAAAAAAAAGATAGTCACAAATTTTAGAAAATTTTAACAAATTTATGTATCCAAAACAAAGCTAGTCAATGTGATAGGAGAGTTCATCTCCTTAAGCACTTCCGGTGTGTGTAGTTAAATTGACTTTGGGGACTTGCTTTGAATAAGCCAGAATCTGGGACACTCACTGCTGAGATCCACATCTCAGTGAGATCTTGCCATGTCATCCAGTTTACAGCATACCACCCTCCCATAGTTAGCTTTCTTTGGAAGAGAGTACTCAGAAGGACAATCACATGCTAAGTGCTCACTGTATGTACTTTCCCTAGAATGTGAGATCCATGAAGGACCCAGATGTTGTACATGGATTTTTTTTTTTTTTTTTAGTGCTTGACTCTTAGTACCTGGTGCACTGTAGGTGCTTACTATCTGTTGAATAGTTCATCGTTTTCTATAAGTTAGTCTGATTTGAAAATGTAATTTGACTTAAATCCATATAATAATACACCATGTTTTGAAGGGGTTGATGTACTTCCATTATTGCCTTGAGCATCATAAATTATTAGTTTTCAGGAGGTGAGGTCCATGCCTTGTCTCAGGAAAGGCACTAAGTGAAGTCTCACCTTAGGTTTATCACTTTAGTATTTTTTCTTTTAAGACTAGGTCTCGCTATTTGCCCATGGACCTGCAGGCTCACGTTGCCCGGGGTACCACAGACTCAAGCAATTCCCAGTCTCAGCTTCCCAGGTCGCTGGGATTACAGGCACATGCCACCACACTCAGCTGTTTTTTGGGAGTAGTTGCCCCAAGCAGGACTTGGGGCTGTGTTGCCCCGAACAGGACTCGAACCGCCATCCCTAGTCCCTTCCACTTCATAGGCTGAAGCTGACAGGTACGAAACACCATGCCCGGCTTATCGCTTAAGTATTGAGGGAAAGGGGTGGTAGTGACAGCCATCCACATGTCTTAGACTCAATATTCCTTGTCTCATATTTTAGCATGTAATCCCTCAAATTTCTAGATTATTCTTACTGTCTCATTGTTTTCCAGGTTAAAAAAATAAAAGGTATTACTAATAAGGTTTGCAGCAGTTGATTTAGGTTATTGTGGAGTTAGAACTTTGTTAAAAATGGCAGAAACAAACTTACGTTCAAAGGGGTATTTAGTGGAATTATTTGGGCCACTTGTGTAATTCAGAATCTATTCAACAGATGGTCATAGACATAGACAAATATATATACAAATGGATATTTATCTAACTTGATTTTAGATGTACATTAACAATTCAAACCAACAAAAGTTGGAAACCAAACTGTGGTAAAGTAGGACTAGAAAAGATGAAGTTGGGAATTAGAGATAGCAGCAACTGGGGGCTGGGGAATCACAGAACTCTTTATACCTTCTAATATTTATCACCTTCTTTTCTCTCATTGATTCTCATGCCCTACATGGATGAACAAAGTCACCAACTATTTTAAATTCACATTTTATATCTATTACATTTTATATCTCTATAATATCAACATTTTATATTTATATTATATATATTCACATTTTATATGTCTTAAATTCACACTTTATATCTATCATGAAGGTTAACTCACACACCTTCCTGCATCAAGTGAAAATCCTGGGATGGTCTCTGATGCGTAAGTTTGAATAAATGACTCACTACTGAAAAATACCCCGCAGTCAGGAGGTGAGGGTCTTTAACAACTTTGTGGCATCTGTGTGCTCTCTGTATGGAGAGGAATGGTTTTCAAATAAAGGGGTGGCTAGAGAACTAGGTCCACTACCTGTAGTTTACTAACACTCTCACATCCATAATTAAACATTTGAGTGAAAAGTATAAACAGAAGTCAGGCTAGGATAGAAGACTAATTAGAGGACCAAAGAATGTTATCAGGTACAGAGCTTTGAAACATCTCCAAGGTGTAAAAGTTTTAGGCCTAATTATGAGATGCTGCAGGTCATAAGAAGTATACAGTTATCTTGGGACATCAGACTCAAATAAGTATGATTACTTTTCAGGGGAATAGTAAACAACAGGCCTTTTAACACCTAAGGGATGGAAAACAGACTAGTAATCTCTGATAATGAGATTCAGAGTTTAGGTTTCTCTATATTTAGTGGAGCTGTTCATTAGAGGCTAGTTGCATGTATTTCTATGCTTTTTACAGAAAGTTCAAATAGATAATTCCCTAAATTATGCTTTTAGAAAGAGAGTATTATACCCACCCAGGGCAACACAGTGAGACCTAGTCTCAAAAAAAAAAAAAAAAAAAAAGCTGGGCGTGGTGGCCCATGCCTGTAAATCCAACTACTTGGGAAGATGAGGCTGGGGATTGCCTGAGTCGATGGCAAGACCTAGCCTCAAAAAAAAAAAAAAAAAAAAAAAAAAAAAAAAAAAAAGAAAGAAAGAAAGAAAGGAAGGAAGGAAGGAAGGAAGGAAGGAAGGAAGGAAGGAAGGAAGGAAGAGCGAGCATATTGTAACCTATTTAAGAGTTCTTTTAAGATAGTAATATGGGGCAGGAGAAGGCTGACAACTATTTATATCAATACAAGACAGAATAAGATTTATATAAATTTAATTGAGTTCACCTTGAAAAATCTAAAAGAAATAATGACAATTTCTCAGTCCTGGTTTGTTAGTCCCAAACCCACAAGGGTAAATTCTGATATGAGTTTATGTCGGCCTGAAGCCTTTAGTGACATTTTACTAATGAGAATTTAAAAACAGACTAACTACAGTGGAAGGCAAGTAGGAAGGATAAGTTTTCATTCACTCATTCATTCCTTCATTCATTTTTTGAGACTAGGTCTCGCTATTTTTGCCCGTGGAACCGCAGGCTCTCGTTGCCCGGGGTACCACGGACTCAAGCAATCCCCAGCCTCAGCTTCCCAGGTATCTGGGATTATAGGCGCACGCCACCACGCCCAGCTATTTTTTTTGGAACTAAGTCTTGCTACGGGCCCCAGGCGGTACTCAAATCATGATCCCTAGTGCCGGCCGCTTCATAGGCTGAAGCTTACAGGCACGAGCTACCGTGCCTAGCCGGAAGGATAAGCTTTTAGAGAAAATGATATGCTTGTCATTTTTATGAAATAACAATGTGTTGTACTTAATTATATATCATTAGCATATTAGAAAGGAAAAAAAACAACCAAGAAATTAAATGTTATATTTTTCTCTAACATTTCTGAAAATAGAAAAAGTAGAAAAAAGAGAGATTTCTCTGTAAATGGTTCTGTAGTCACTCTGGCTGCCTTCCAATCCTGCTTCTGCTTCTGTTTAGTCTTCCCAGACTTCCCTTCTCATGGGCAGGATGGAGCTCACAGAAGTACTGATCCCACAGAGATGATAGGCAAGGGCTAAATCACTCATGTGAAAAGTGCTTAAACCATGTGTGCCACTTAGTTAAAGTTGTCACCTACTTAGATGACAGCAGTATAACAGTGATTAATAAGTACACTAGTTTGAAGACACAGTTCTTAAAATTTGGTTTGATTCATACTAGCTAGTAAATTGCAGGAGTATTGTCTTCATTCCAGGAGATACACATGTGTTCAAATACAAAGTTGAAAATGTCAGCAAACACAATTCCTTTTTCTAGTACCCCACCCCTGCTTTGTTAAGTCTTATTTATTGAGTTGATTAACATCACTGTATATTTCTTCAGGTTATATTTCTTCAGGTTCACATCACTGTACATTTCTAAAGGTTGAAATCTTTACATTTGCATATTACTTCACCACGCCCACCACCAAAGCCCCAGTAATCCTCTGTTAGACCCCTGTTCACTTTGCTCCCACCTGACTATATCCTTCAAAGGTATTTAGTTGTTGTGAACCAGGAACTATTTATTGATGAAGACCAAATATATGTTAGAAATATATTTTGATCATATGAATGATAAAATATAGCTTATAAATGACATCACAGTAAAGTAATTAATTAATGTTATTCAGGGATTGTGGGTCATATTCAGTCATTTGTTTGTGTGCTTAAAATCTGACCAAGCCATATGCCTCTTCACAGGGTAGGAGGAGTGTCAGGAGGAGGGAGTGCTTTTACAGTCCCCTTTCTAGAGCATAGTCTGGGACCACAAATCCAGTATGCAAATCCTTAAGCCAGAGGATGGAAGTAGGGGTGGCTGTTTTAAGGTGGGTGATATAGCAAGGTCTTTGGTGGAGGGGCTGAGGATTGGAAATTCAGTACAATTCATACGATGTCTAGATAATAAATGAATTTATATCTGTCTGAGGTTAACTTAACCTCAGACAGATATAATTTGTTTTAATAAAAAGCAAAGTGGCTCTCCACTTGCAAGAAGGTTCCAGTTTTCTGTGGGAGACAAGATTGAATATAAAATTATAAACCTCCAATTCAAGGTAATAGAGGATAATCTTACTAACGAGTGTTTCCAGTATTATAAACACTTTGCACGTATTTTCTTACTTAATCCTCTCAGAAACTGTGAGATTGGTGTCATTATTGTTCCTGTTTCAAGCAAGGGAGATGAAAGCATTCCCTTCTCTTAAAACACATTTCTTTTATGTGAAAACATTTATTTTCAGAGTCTTACACTGCTGCACGTGGGCCACTGGATTCTCTTTATTCCTTATTGTTAAATTCCAGCTAATATGTTTAACACTAAATTGTGCCTGGCAGGTACTTCCAAGAGAGCAGTACGCCATCCAAGGAATCGACTCTCTGGTCTCCTTCCCACGTTAAGAAACTCTCCCTTCAAGGCCAAGGTGCCTCTCGACCCCTCCCAGTGCCCTCCAGGAGGAGCAGTCAGTCCACACCAGTCCTCTGCAAGACTGTCAGCACGCCATCTTGCACAGCAAGTACAAAAGAACCCCAGGGACTTCTGGATCACAAAGACTCTTTAAGTGAAATCCCTTTCAAGTATAGTGGGAACGGAAATGAGTTTTACTTAGGAAATTCCTCTCTGGCCTCGCCTTCACTCAGCAACCCAAACCTAGAGAAAAAGCAGTCACAGCTTCATTTGTACATTGTTTCCAAAACATCATCGATATATCTGCACTTAAGAAGTTCATGGAACAATTATATTATAGTAAGTGTCCTCATAAGTTAACCTTGACTTGAGTATTGTGTTTTAGAGCAAACACGCCTTTCAACACTTCCTCCCCACTTTGGAAAATAACAACATGAAGAAATTTGAACATAATAATATAGTGAAAGACAAAACATGCTGGACAGTTAGAAGATGATTTTATGCAGTGTTGCAATAGGAAAAACGCTCATTAACAAGGAGTGTCTGAAAGAAATGGATCTGGGTTTTATAGGGCAAGTAAACAAGAATGTCATCAGTGAGTCTCGGGAATCATGAGGAAGGATGGAGATAGGATTAATCCTGGAAATTTGGGAGCAGGGTGGTCTTTGGCAGTTAACAAGGGTGATTTCTTAACCATTTCTGCTTTCAAAGAACACAGGTCCCATAAAATTAACATTGTTAATATATTTCCATATTTCTTATATATTTGGAAATAGTTAAATGAGTAGTTAAATCAGATAGTTTTATAGAGATCACCGAGTCTAAGTTCTTTATTATATAGGAAAATAAACCATCAAAAATTTAAATAACTTAAATTTATATAGTACTCAAAATTATATAGTAACTTTAAGGACAAAGTCAGAACTCCCATTTAAAGGTCACCTTATTATACTAGGAGTCAATTTAAAAACAAACAGTCTGTTAAAAGAAGAATAAAATCCTTTTCAGTTATTTTCAGTTATATATAATTTTTATTGCTGATCTAGCATATTAACATACTGAAATAGATGTTTTGCTCAGAAGATAGAAAGCAAGAATTTTTCAATGACTAAAATTTGTGAAAGATGGCAAGACAATGCTTAATTTTTTTCATAGTATAGTGTCTCATATTTAAATGAAATGTTTCATTTTAAAAATTCCTCTGTAAACTTAAAACAGATTTTCAAATTAAGAATGTAAATGAATCATAACTAGGGAGAACTCCTTAGTCTATTAAAAGGAGACTTCATGTGTTCTAATAAAACCAAAACTTAACTGACTTTAAAAAAATCTAAATATTTCAAAATAACTGTTTATACTACCCTAAACTGTCTAACTCCTTACTAATTGTTAATTCTGAAGCAGAGACAACTGAAGCAGATTGATCAACTCATAGCCCTTCTGATAATAAAAACAAAAACTAATATATATATATATTGTTATCAAGTGGACTCTGTACTGGTGCTTTCTATTGAAGCATGATGATCAGGTGAAGCATGATAGCCTGAAATAGGCAGAAGCACGGTGACCTAAGTAATGCAGCCTAAGGGGTAAGATAAACAACCCATGGCTGACTCCCTTTACTGGTACGCAACCCACTTTTTTGAATCCTCCTCATTCTATCTTTGCCATATCAGGCCATATACTACCACCAATGATAGCCCACCCACAACACCAGAGAATGTAAATGATATATATACTCATAATTCCCTGCTGAAAACACTCAGCCTTTGGATATGAATACGCTGAGTCAGTACAGGTGCTAATAAACCTGCTTCTTGCCAGCCTTGGTGTTCTCCTTCCCTGATTTCCTGCTTCGGTAGTTGGAGCTTGGAGCATCGGGAAAAGGGAGCAGTAGTGTCCTCTTCCCCCAATTGCCTCGGCCCGTAACTGTCCTAGTTCCACATTGCCTGCTTTTACTACCATTTGTTTAATCTGCACAACAACCCTGTGAGGTAGGACTGTAGTTCTCATTTTGCAGATGAGGAAATTGAGGCACAGATGAATTAAATGATACGTAAAATTGCACAAGTTTGAACCTGGGATTGTATCCAGTAGCTTCAACTTCACCAAAGTAAGTGTGGGTAGAGGGGGATTCTCTTTATAAGTTTGTATATAAGGTCACTGAAGATAATATTGTATCTCTTGAAAGAGAGAAAGGAGAAATATATGTGTGTGTGTATGTGTGTGTGTGTGTATATATATATATATATATATATATATATATATATATATGACAGATCAGGTTAACTTTCATTCTAGTAAGAAGATATTCCATATAAACATTTTAAAAATGGTGATTTTTTTTTGTTATATCAATGAATCTTTCATCAGGTTGATCACTGAGGAGTGCAGTAGAAAATTCCTTCACTCCTCTGGGTTCTTCTCAAGTTGGCCAATCAAATGAATTATTATCAGAGTAGTCTTGTTTAATACAGAAACTCCACCGGAATGTGGAGTCTAGATACATCAGTCAAAATGAGAATATTTATCTGTAACTAAGGAAAAGGATAGAGGTCTGGAGCTTCAAGGAGAAAAGAAGGCGACTCACATGAGGAGGAAAGGGTGACACAACAAAACCCAAATCTTAGTCATTTCATGTTTATACTGTGTAAACGACTAGCTTATAGATAGGTTTCTCTGCAGAAAGTTCTTACTGTAGTTAATGCTAAATCAGGCTACTACCCCCAGCTTTCACCTTTCTAGATAGCTAAGGGAGTGGTTAAGTTTCCTTGTGAGCATGCAGAGCCTCAATTTGCCTCATCTAGAAATAATTCACATGCCAAAGTGACACATCTTGGGCCTGTTCCAAACATTTTACCACCACTATTGCCTGCTCTGATATTAAGGAATAAGATAGGGGTGAGATTGTTTGGAGTTGTAAATCAGCAACACTTCTGAAATTCCCTCTGATCTGCCTGTTAAAGCCTCCACATAAATAAAAGATGTAGAGACTGTGTCAAAAATAACTACATGCTCATTTGTAGAACTCATCATGAATGGGAAATGGAAACACTAAAGATTTACGGAATGAGAAACACAATGGAATAATAACTCACAGTTATTGGAATTAACAAAGTTATGGAATACTTCCCTAGATAATAATTACAGAGATTGAAATAAATTTATATACATAGACTTGAACAATGTTCTACCATGTTAACTGAAAGAAAACTTTTGAGATTAGTATGTGTGATATAATTCAACTAGTACTAAATGTATATTATGAAAATATATCTTCAAATATGTATTATAAACACATATGTTATAATTAACATGTTTATATGTGACTGAAAGAATAGAAGTCAAACTGAGAAGAGTAAGGTCCTTGAACAGAGAGATGGAAGGGACAAGGAAAAACAAGACCTTTTACTTAGTACATTTCTGTACTGTTTGATTTTGCTAGAAAATTTCATTTTATTGTGAGTGAATGTAATTATTAAGACTATAAACGCTGTGTCAGAAAAAAATTCACTATGGTATAAATAAATACTGGAATGAGTTACATAAACATATCTTTACTATGGAAGGAATTTGAGAATCTATGCTATTGACTAAAAGTAGGAATCAATTTTTAGTAAACAAAACTTCTAACTGTTCCCACTATTTTCCTTTTTCAGAAAGCTACACTTTTACAAGACCCTCTGTATATTAATGAGCTCAGTTCTGCTATTAGAAGCCAAAAGCCATATAGGTAAGAAGTGATGACACTAGAGAGTTACATGAGACTTCTCTTTGCCTCTCCTAACACCATATGTTACTGACCAGTCCCATTTCTACATCTATCTCAAATCTACCTTAAATTCTAGGTCAGCAAACACAATTATCCATTGGCCATCACCTCTTATTTGTCTCACAGAAACTTTAAAATCAGCATATTCAAAACAGAGCCCAGCATCTTCCTTCTGAAACCTGACCTTCTTCCTGTGTTTTCTACCTAGTCATGATGCCGCTATTGCCATAGTACCTCATTTGGATGCATCTTTACATTCTTGCACCCTTTCACCCTCTCTCACACCCAGCCTATCACCCTATGAGTTGTTGTGCTTTAACAAATGTAGATCACATCTCCTTTCCACTGCCATGTGCTCACACCTAGCTGTCTCTGCTGTGTAGTATTCTGTGTAGTATTCTGTGTGTAGTCTTCTGTGAGCTGGCCCCTACTTTCACTTTTGCCCCTCTCTTGACCACTCTCCCTTACAGCATAGAGAACTTTTTGACCATACAACTCCTCCCTTAAAGCCTTTGGATGGCACCCTGTTGTCCTTAGGAGAATGTCTGAACTCCACAGCTTACACAAATCTTCCTGATGTCTCCTTTCATTTCCCATCCTCAATGATTGTGTCTGGAGTCTCCATCCCATCCCTCCCTAAACTCCTGATCCAAGGAAATTATAGTTTTCAGAAAACTGTCTTTTCCTCTGGACCCATGATGGCCCCTATATTCTTTTCTTTCCCTTTATTAGTAACTTCAACTCATCATCAAGTTTTACCTAACTGTCCCTGTCTCTAAAAATCAATTTTGACCCCCCAAAATCAATTTTGACCCCCCCAAACTAAGTTACAAGGGACCTCTTGATGATGATCTGTACTGAGACATCTTAGAGCATTTGCCAGTCTGTATTATGATTATGTGACTATTTTCTGTGCTATTTTTTATATTTTCTGCTCCGGACCAAGAATTCCTCCAGAGAATTTTGATTCCCTTTAGTGGGGAAGGAATATGCATCTTCTAAAACTAGCTTAGTTTTTTTTTTACATGATCATCAATATACATCACCATTGTAAACCTCTTAAAACTTGTCCATGGTTTACTTAATATCAAAATTGTTGATGCCACCAACTCACTGAGTGTTTCCAATTCCTTTCTGTTTTAAGTTAGAAAAATACAAAGATATACTTTTTAACCTACTGGGTACTCACAACCTCCTGGAAGAGATGGTCACATCACAAGTTACGATTGAATAAAAGTGCTGACAGTTATTAGGATGTAATAGAATCGTGAAGTCTGGATAAAATCCAAAATTCTTAGCCTCACTGTAGTATATTTTATGATCTGGTCCCAGCCTCTATCTTATCCCATTCATGCATTCATTCATTCATTCTACAAAAGCTAATTGGCAATCTACTATGCCGGTGAACCAAGTACAGTTCCTGCCCTTAAGGAGCACAGAATCATGGGGTAGAAGAGGATTATTAGTGTGATAGAAGTGAGGAGAAATGCTATGGGAGAGGTGGAATTAGGGAAAACTGTATGGAGTAGGTATTATTGATTTCTGCCACGCCAGCTTTTACTGCAGTGAGACACATACATGGGTTAGTGATGGAAGACGATTTCAGGTGGTACTTTGTTGTGGCAGGAAAGAATTCCACAGCGCAAAAGTGATTCCCTTTTCAAAGAAATCTCATCTGGTTAGGGAGAATCAATGAACTTGGGTTGAACATGTGCCTCTGTCTTTGTTTTCAAGGAGGACAGAACTCAGCTTGGAATATGGAGCAACTGCTTAGAATTTGTGTTGCATTCATACTATCTTTACAGTTACTCACTATGGCAACTGATCTTGGTCTTCCCTGGAAAGTTGTAATACAAAGTTTTCTTTATATATAGACTTACTTAAGCCAAAAAAAAAAAGTGAGTTGATTTGAAGGAAAAGTATTAACCAAATAATATTATATATGGTTCACTTGAAGCAAATCTGTGACAGAGTAACAGGAAGAGTATTTCCTGACATGGCACAGCTGGAATAAAGGTTGCGGGCAAAAAATATGTTGGGAGAGTAATAAATATTTCAGTTGGGGTGATCAAGTTTCTTAAATGATGGTCTTCTATTTTTGTAGATCTGAAGAAAAAATTAAGCACTTCAGTCAACTTAAATCTGAACTTTTTCTTAAAGACAACACTTTGAGGAAGATACTTGGTTTAATTACAGAACTTAAAGCTGCAGCTCAGAAAAACTTCATTTTGAAAAAACTTTTCTGGAAAGTAGGTGTTCTCTTTTATTTTTAATTCTTATAGTTTGTTTCACCTGTTTATCAAACCAACATATTCAAGCATAAAGGAAAATATACATATATTGTATTCTGATGCTGTATTTTAAAATGCTGGTTAAATTTAATGCCAATATGCATTAACATTTGATATGTGCTGTGGTCAGTAGTTTATATGTGTGCTGGAAGAGAGGGGATGAAGAGATTGGTAGCAAAATGTTAGTAGTTCCCATGGGTTTTGTTAACAGAGTCATAGAAAAGAGAAGCAGAGAAGAAGCTTCTGGCATGCCAGATGGATGTGCACAGACAGTGAGATGAAAAAATATATTTGAAAAAAAATTACTGTGCAGTTTCCTCTACAATAAAAATGCAATTAAATACTGATGTGTAGGGCAGCTGTTGTTTTTTAAAGTGTGACTCTAGGAGAGTCCAGGGAATTTAGCCTTTACTCAGCAAGTTACAGATTCACTTTGTTTCACTTAGTTTGATGTTAAGTTTCAAAAGAAGGTATTTCTTTTCTTTTTTTAGTTTTATATTCCATTTATTTCTATTCTATTCTATATATATTTTTAAATGCTTTATTTACTTATTTTCTGACATCATTATTCATTTTGAGAGTACTATTTGATTTCTCCCTTTTAAAAAAATTAATCCATTTTTATTCTTTAAATCACAACCTCAGTAAATGGTTCTTGAGATACCTTCCCCTCCTTCCCTCTGGTGCCTCCTCGATTCTCTCAAATACGGTTCTTTGTTGCTTACTTGTTTGAGGGACTGTGTTGTTGGAACCAGGCGAACCTTGCTGGTAGGTATTCAGTCCTTTTTTTTTTTTTTTTTTTTTTGAGACTAGGTCTCGCTAAATTTTGCCCGTGCAACCGCAGGCTCACGTTGCCCGGGGTACCACAGACTCAAGCAATCCCCAGCCTCAGCTTCCCAGGTAGCTGAGATTACAGGCACGCGTCACCACACCCAGCTATTTTTTGGGACAAGGGCTCGCTGTGTTACCCTGAACGGGACTCGAACCGCAATCCCTAGCCCCAGCTGCCTCATAGGCTGAAGCTTTCAGGCATGTGCCACTGTGCCCAGCAGGTATTCCGATTTAAGATTGCATTGGGCGGCCGGTCTCTATCTATTCGTGGTCTGCCCATGCTGTCTTGTGGGAGGCTGACTTCTCCAATCCCGTCTGTTGTTTTGCTGCTGGTTCTAGTGTCAGATTTAGGAGGTTTCACCCCTGTCCGTGTTGAAGAAGTTTCTCAAGAGAAGGTATTTCTGAGAACCAAGTGAATACCATTGTGGCATTAATGAGGCCCAGATGGTGAGCCCTTCTTAGGGCTGAGCGCCTGTTTATGGCTATGTGCTACATCCCACTTCTGGCCAGTGGACTCACACATAGTTGCTGCCACTGATATTGGGCAGTTGTGAGATGCACAGCTTCCGTCACCATTTAAGATTGTCTTGACCACTTCTTAGACTTTAAGCACTTCCTGTGCTGAGTGACCCACCAGCCTGGTTTGCCCACACAAGGGAGACCAACTCTCCTAGTAAGCAAGAGACTGAATAAGTTTTCAGACAGGATACCTTCAGTGAAAAAGTTAGGACCAAGCAAAGTGGTCTGTAGATTATCCTAATTACAGGGCATATTAATTATGGAGACTAGTAAGTGTGCACAATACTGAGCTAAATAAAGATGTGGTGGGGCAAAATCTTGCATACAGTGCTGGGTTGACTCTTCATCGAAGCACATCATTCAAGTTTGGACTCTAGAACTTCAGAGGATTATGCAGAACAGAGATAGGTATCAATATGACCAACTGAGGTGATTAAGGAGCTGGAAATGAATTCATGTGGAAAGCCAAAGGAATTGGTATTTATCTCATAGTTTGGCTAAATTAAGCTTTCTGAGTATAGATACCAAGGCTTTGGGTTTTGTTCAAGACATTAAATCATTACCTGGTGTAGTACTTGCCACATAGCTGGTGATCAGTAGTTGCTTTCAGTGAATGAATGAGCAAATTCTCATCTATTTACCACCCTTTTTTAATGTGAGATTTCTGTTCTTCACTGCTTTTTATTGTGAAATGAAATGTGATGGCCAGGTGAAGCATAATAGCCTGAAATATGCTGAAGCACAGTGACCTAAAAAATACAGTCTAAAGGTCTAGATAAATAAGTCATGATTTACTGACTCAGTTACTGGTATACAACCCAGTTTTTCCTTGAACCTTCCTCATTGTATCTTAGCCATGTCAGGGCATGTACTACCATCAATGTTAGTCCATCCGAAACACCAAAGCATGTAAACTGTATATAAACCCTTAACTTCCTGGTACGGACACTCAGCCTTTGGATATGAATCCACTGAGTCAGTACTGGTGCTAATAAACCTACTTCTGGTGTCCTCCTTCCCTGACTGACAGCTTTCAGTAAAATATAGAAATAATTTAACTTGATGGTTTAGTGGGTTTCAATAAAAGCATTCATATTGTTGTGTAACCATCAACACCATTCATCTCCAGAGCTCTTTTCATGCAAAATTTCAGCTATACTCATTAAGCAATAATTCTTCACATACCTATCTCCCCTGCCTTTGACCAATGCTATTTTTCTTTCAACTTTTTTTGAGTTCAACTACTCTAAATAGCTTATACAGGTTATGTGGAATCATACAGTATGTGTCTTTCGTGACTGATTTATTTAACTTAGCATAATGCCATGTACCTCCTTTTAAGGCTGAATAATACTCCATTGTACATATAGAGAACATTTTGTTTATTCATTCATTGCTGGATATTAAGGTTGCTTCCATATTGTAGCTACGGTAAATAGTGCTGCTGTGAACATGGGAATATAGACAACTCTTTGAAACTCCGATTGCAAAGAAGTAAAATTTCTGAATCATATCGTTATTCTATTTTTAATTTTTGAGGAATCACCATACTGTTTTCCACATATCTGCATCATTTTACATTTTCACCTATAGTACACACTGGTTGGAGTATTTCCTAGTTTTGATTTGCATTTCTGTAATGATATCTGAGGTTGAGCAACTCTTCATGTGCTCATTGGCCACTTATATATCTTCTCTGGAGAAATTATTGGGGTGTAATTTACATGTAGTAAAGTGCACCCATCTTTAAGGTGCAGTTTAGTGTTTTCACACTTGTGCATATATATACAACCACCAATCAAGATTTAGAACATTTTTATCACTCTAGGAGCTTACTATGTGCTCTTTGGCAGGCAGTCAGTTTCTTCTCATCCCTGGCTTCAGGCAACTATTGTGTTTTTGTTTCCCCCCCC
>PVHY01028174.1:0-15485 GCA_004024945.1 Uropsilus gracilis | reverse complement strand
TTTTATTGTTCACTCTTTTTATTCTTCTGTGGGTTTCGATCTTAGGGCTTCTTTCAGGAGTTCTTGGAGAGGCAGTTTGGTGGTAGCAAATTTCTGTAGGCTTTGTTTGTCTGGGAAAGTTCTGGTTTTTCCTTCATAAAGGAAGGACAGCTTTGCTGGATAGAGTATTCTTGGTTGGCAGTTTTTGTCTTGGAGTGTTCTAAAGATGTGGTGCCATTCTCTCTTTGCTTGGAGTGTCCCTTCTGAGAAATCTGAAGTCAGTCGGATAGGTTTTCCTTTGTATGTTATCTGTTTCCTCTCTCTTGTTATTCTCATAATTTTCTCCTAATCTTTAGCTTTTGTAAGTTTTACTATGATGTGTCTTGCTGTGTTTCTTCTTTCATTAAAGTAGTTTGGTGTCCTTTTTGCTTCTTGTATGTCTAATTTCATTTCTTTCTTCAGGTTTGGGAAGTTTTCCTCCATTATTTCATTGAAGAGCCTTTCAGGTCCTATTCCTTTCTCTTCACCTTCTGGTATTCCAATTACTTTTATATTTGTTTTCTTTAGGGTATCTGAGAGATCTCTGATTATTTCTTCTGTTTTCTTACTTTGCTTTTCTCTCTCTTTCTCTTTCTTCATTCTATCTACTTCTGTATCCTCTAGTGTGCTGATTCTTTCTTCTATTTCTTCTAGTCTGCTTTCCTGACTCTTCCTTGCATTTTTGAGTTCTTCTGTTGTTCCTCTTATGCCTTGCATCTCCTGCAGTTTCTTATTTAGGGTTTCGATTTCGTTTTTCTGTTCGTTGATGATATTGTTCATTTTGCTGCATTCTTTTTTATATTTTTCTACTACTTCTCTTAATTCATTAAGAGCTTCCCTTCTTTTGCTTTCCCTTTGTTCCCCCTCTTCCTTGACCTCTTTGAGTGCTTTTATCACATTGATTCTGAATTCTCTGTGTGACATATGGAGCATTTCTTCGATGTCATCCATGTTGTTTCTTTCAAATTGTTTATCCTTAGGTGGTGAGTTATTTTTCTTAGGGCTTGCTTGGGTGTTTGTGTTCTTCCTTTTTCCTGTGTTTTCCTTTCGGATCTGCTCTACATATTGGGTGACTACTGCTCTAGTAGTAGGCATGTTGAAGCCTATATAGTTGTATTTAACGTTGCCTATGTGGTTTTGGTAGTGAATGTCCTTGTTTTCTGAGTTTGGGTTGGGCGCCGTTAACTCCAGGTGGGTTCCTTCCCCACCCCCGTTAGCAACTCAGTCCGAGGTAAAGTTAGGCTGAATAGCCAGGGTCCATACAGATGCAAATGGCCAGACTCTAAATAAATTATTTGATGTTAAAAAAGTAAATAAATAAACATGCTTACTAGTGATAAAAAAAAAGAAACTAGGAAACAAGAGCAAGAATACTCCAACATGAGCAGAAGAAAAAAAAAACAACAAAACAGAAATAAGTGAACTTAAAAACAGAAAAATAATAAAAAAAAACCCAATAAGATGGTCTCATATGATGGATATAGGGAAAAACAAAAAAATGGACAAGAAAAAATAAAAACAACCAATGGAACTGAACAATGGAGTGAGAGAGGAGGAGGGGGAAGAAGGTGGGGGAGGTGAAGAGTACAAAAGATCAGGATGGTTAACAGGTGTTAGTGAAGTGGGAAAGTCCCAGGGTACACAATAATGCAATAATTTAATATAAATATAAATACATATATATGCCAAAAATAAAATAAAAATAAAAAATTGATGAAAAAAACCAATAGAACAAAGAACTAGTTATTTAAAAAGATGAATACAAGTAATAAATGTCTATTACAACCAACATTAAAATACAGAGAAAGAAGATACAAAGTACTTCTATCAGCAATGAATTAGTAAATATCACCACAAACCCTGTAGATATTGAAAGGATAATATAATAAATACTACAACTTTAACCACACAAATTTGACAGCTTATCTGCTCAGTGAAAGAAAGTATCATCAAAATAAAAAGGCATCCTATTGAATAAGAGAAGATAATTGGAACCCATAGAGCTGACAAGGGGCTGATAGCCAAAATAAACAAAGACCTCATTAAATAAACAAATTCATAGAAACATAAAGTAGAATGATGGTTCCCAAGAAGTGGGAATGGGAGTGGAGAGGGGGTGATGGGTAGTTGTTTAATGAGTGTGGCATTTTAGTGTTAGAAAATGAAAAATATCTTGTAGATTGGTGCACAATATTATTTAACATTTATGTTATTTAACATAGTTATTTAACATTACTGATATGTACACTTTAGAAATTTAAGATGGTAAATTGATGTGCCTTTTATCATAACTAAGAGAAATCACTATATTAAATATGCAGCAACACCTGTATTAATTTAAAGGACAAATTCCTTTAAATGTTGGAGAGAGTCAAGGTTTATAGTATTTGATGCATGGTGAAATTTCCCAAAGATACAGTGAAACAATTTATACTCCTACCAGCAATGTTTTAAAAAGTCTACTTCTCCACATATTTGTGGCGGACTCTCAATTAATCATCCCCACTTTACTCTCTCCTTCCATTCTTTCAAGCTGCTTAGAATATAAGATTTCTTATTCCATCTTGTTACTAGATGTAGCAATATAACAAAGTTCTAGTAATGAGGCCAAAAAACAATGACTCATTGTATGTGTATAGATAATACATGTAGAGAAAATTGATGAGATTTAGAAAACATGGTATGTGTAGTTTGTAGCATGTTGTCTCCAAGTGAGGGGGGTGTTCTCTTTCCTCTGTCTTTGCATATGTTGCTCAAAATGTAGATGTAGTTCATGAGCCAATGGCCACTGTTGACAATGCTTTGATTTCCAGTCAGAAAACCACAGGTGACACAGCAGCAAGATAGAAGAAGCTGCATCCCTGATGCCTGAAATCACTCTTTGCGCCCTGGACTGTCTACCTCCAGACTGTTACGGGTGGTGGTGGTGGTGGGGGTGCAAATACTTTTTAGCTCATTTAATCTATTTGCAGCTGAATTTATCCTGACATACCATTCTTCTCAGTCATTATCATATAAATGAACAGTTTTATCTTATTTTTGTTATACATAGATATTTTGCCCACCATCTGGAGGTAAGAATTTTTGGAGAGCTATTGCTACTTTTAGCTAAGCAAAGGAGAGAACACAGGGTTTTTTTCCCTTCCTTTCCATATCTGCGTTGGCATATTTCTAGGGTTATTCTAAATGTGTAAAAGTAATTTTTTTATCATCACCTTTCTTTTTAATTGAGAAATTATTTCAAAGATTGGACTCATAAAATCAACAGATATTTGCTGAAATAATCAGTTCAATGGATACTTGGATGAATGCTTATTTTTAATAGTGATGCTTTAGAAGATTTTAATAATGATAAAAACTAAGGTATCAGATCTTTCTGATTTTTTTAATAAAAATTCTTTTAATAAAATAGAACCAACTGAAATTAGAAATGGAGTCTACATGCTCTAGCCAGTTTAAGATTTGTTATTCTTATGGGTGGGGGAGTGGAGAAAGCATGGTGAAACTGCTATCTCATTCTTGTGGTTTTCAAACTTGATTGTGCATTGCAATCTCCTGGAAAACTCTCTAAAGCAACAGATTAAGCCTCATGACAAGGAATAACTGGCCACATTTTCTTTGAACAAAGACAAAATGAAGAATTCTAGTAAACACCTGCCTTGTTTTGTAGGCATTGTGCCAGTTTGGGGGTAACTCTTCAATTCAAAGGAACAGGACAAAAGATTTAGAAGGGAATGTTAATTTTAAGAAGCAGAATGCAGTGAATTTCTGCAAGGTTAGTTTTTTTTTAAGTCCTTGAACTGATTTCTGTCAAATTTAAAGCATCATATATATGAGCACATCTCCTTGTGACACACTTCGGTATGTCACCGAATTGTCTTATTTTGGCATGAGGATGTAGGGCCACACACCTTCCTTGCAGACTCAGTGATACAACTCACTTTATGTCACAGTGTTCCTGGAGAACACTAAATCACTATTATAGATATTCTTCTTGGTTATGCATCTTGTTTTAATTATTCTCCTTATCCTCCAATCTCTTCTCCTTTACCATATATAGCATTAGTAGAATTAGAACATATGTGGTTAAAAATAAATTTTCAATTTTTTTAAGTTTTAATTTATTGAAAACGAAAATGTTAGAAAAACAAACTCTGAATGTTGGATTTAGTCATATTGTTTTACTGACTAAACAAACCTGAGGTTTGTAAAGGGGTTAACTACTAACGGTCACACACAACCAAGTTAGTGATTGAGTCAGTACTAGAAATTGGTTTTCCAGTACTTGATTAAGTCAATAGTAAATGAAATGAACTGAGTTCTAACCTTTCACAGTCGATATAATTTCTACAGGTCTATTTGAAAAGATTTAAAAAAAAAAACATACACTTTGAAAAATAGCACATTGCAGGACTTAGATACTGAAGCCTTTCCAAACAGTTCATTAAGATGTGTGACTTAAACCATGTAAAACTGATCATTAAAGATTAATTCCTGCTGTTTCATGAGGAACTGTAAGTAGTGGCTTGGGGAGAACCTTGGGGGAGGGATGAAGATACTAAAGGGAAGTCACTGGGGAGAGAAATAGTCCCGCTAGAATGTGCAAATGTTTCTCAGCATTTAACAGTGTCAGTATCTCAGCATCTATTTATCATTCAGATTTATATTAGTCTTCACTCTATATTGGTTCCACCAAGACTTAAGGCATATAGCTACAAAGAGGGAAGGAAGTACAAGGGTCTTTTTTGGTGGAATATGGGTATCTATCATGTAGTAGACACTGTACTTCAATCTGTTTCTTGTCTTCATTCCAGCTCATAAACTCATTTTGTAGGTCTTTGCAATTGACTATACTGTTTTAATTACTGTAACATTTAAGTCTATATTTATAATTGCTAAGGAAAAGACATATAGGTAACTGCTAGTACTAGTGACATTAATACATTTTCATGACAAGTCAGTATTTTTTAAAATGAGTATTCCTAATAATAAATACTGTTTCAAAACATTTAAAATAATTAATCTGTAATTTCTGAGCTTAGCTATAAAGAATAATGGGGTTGCTCAAGTAAGGGAGAGTTTGGATTAATTTTGACTTTAAATGACCAGTTTTCATGCTGACAATATCCGTAGTCATACTTGGTATGACTCAGGGCAAAAGCAGCAAATCAGTTAAAACAAATTCATCAAATTCCATTAGCCAATATGCCAGTTTGGTTAGATAAAAATAAGTAAATTGGATGGCCAGAGTAGAAATGACTGCTTTATTTACCCAAATCCTGAACTTATCACTGAGAGGGGAATCTCAAAAAAAATGTCAGAGAACCATCTTCTCTGCTTTTCACCTTATCTTTGGTCATGGCCTCTTATCTCTGTACTTTGTTGTTACTGCTGCTTTTTTTTTTTTAAATGTGCAAACTTTTTATCATAACATATTGATTTTAGAAGTGATGCAAGTACCCAATGTTTTGGGTTTGGTTACAGTGATCACAGGGTATATAGTAGTTTTTAATTTCTGTATAACATTTAATCACTAAAAATCATATTGTAGAATATTTACCAAAATAAAGTTCTTGCTCACCTAGGAAACAAGCAGTTTGCAAAATAGAATGTTTGAAATATTTTAGTTTGAAAAAATATATGTAAACAAAAAAGATTTGGAGGGCACAAAACAAGATTACTAATGGCGACTCTTATTGAACATCATGATAATGAGTATATTTTATTCCTCTTTTCTCTTCCTTATTTTTTAAATTTTATTTTTAAAAATTAATTGCATATATATATATTTTACATCACTGTCTATCCTGAGGTCCTCCCACCACCCTATCACCTGTGAACCATCATCTTAATCTCTTGTGCCCATCCCTACACTGATTTTACCCTTCTCCCCCCTTTTTGCTCTATGCTTTCATTCTGCTAACAGTTAATTTTGAATTTTCCTTGTCCCTTTGTTTATTTTCCCTATATCCCACATATAGGTGATGAGATCATCCAGCATTTGAATTTATCTTTCTGGCTTACTTCTGCTAACAAGATTTCTTCTAGATCCATACATCTTATCACAAATGCATCAAATTTATCTTTTTTTAAAGATGAATAATATTCCATTGTGTGTGCTTTGAACCATGTTGGTGAGATGAATTTACTTTCCCTCTATTCTATGACTAAGGGAAGAATCCGATTCATTATTTTTAGTCTGTTTCAAATTTTGGATCAGATCAGATTGTAAAAAACATTGATAGCAACTACCTGTTCCAGATGGAAAATTATGTTGAAGTCTGTATGTTGTCTCCATGTTTAAATATTAACCAATAGAGAAATATGCTATTTGTGTTTACTATATATAATTATTGCTTAATTTATGAGTTACTTAATCAGCACCACCTACTAAGGAAATTTTACTTATTATTTCTATTTTACAGATAAAGAAAAACAAAGCATGTTTAAGATTTAACATCTATAACTCATAATTGGTAGACCTAGAATTTAAATACAAAACTTATCATTCACTCTTCTTTTTTCTGATCAGAGTTCAGGTTATAAATACTTAAAAAAAAAACACAATTTGTATGACTCAAACAAATTACTAATGGAAATTAAAAACTCATACAAAATGAGAAATTTAACAGATGAAATATTGGTTCATCTGGTTGTTTGGAAACAAGAATTGTAATTATATCTTTCATTAAAAAAACCTGATAGTCTAGTATCTGAAAAATATAAAGACAGAAAGCATTTTATAAAGTAATCTAGTTCATTCTTTACACAAAGAATGACTATAACATCAACCTTGAAGTTATTTAAGTTGGGGTATTTTTTAACAAGTATTTTTTACTTGTTAGTATTATAAATAATTCAAAACATTTTAAGCTATAGACTTTGTCTTCATGAAACCAATTGTCAAGAAAAGTGGATATTCATATTACACAATAGATAACTTAGCTAAGTATTGCAATGAATATGATCATTGACATACCCTGGTGATCTCTTAGGTAAATATAGTAAGTAGGGGTATGGACCATTTAGAAAGGTTTCATGAAGAAGGTGAGGTTGTGCTAGGAACTGAATTCTGAATAGTATAAAGAGAGTGGTGAAGCAGGTTTACTAGGCAGGAGTAAGGCTCTGCTTGGTATGGTCTGGTTCTTGTGTGGAGACAACTATGGAAATTGCATAGAAAATGATTATGTGGGTTGGGATTGGTGCTTAGACTTTAGAGTTTGAGTTAGATTTTAAACAGTCTACAATTATGACAGGCTTTAAGGAGATGTTAAAGTGTTTTAGGATAATGAAAGTAAATATATGGAGAATATATTAGAAAGGAACAACCTTGAGAGAAGAAAAGTTTAAGAGGCCAGAGTACAAATCCTGGTATGGAGCAGGTGATGTGAAATAATATGTCTTGCTTCTGTCTTCTGAAAGGATATCAGTCAAGTTAACACATGTCAGTGTTATTTTGAGGGATGGAAATATCGAGGCAACAGAAACTGTGTGATAAGAGATAATTGTTCCAGAGCTCAAAATTAAAGAACCCAAGTCTATTTTTAGTTTATACAGCCAATCATCACTCAACATCAGGGATACAAACTAAGAAGCGGAACATTAGATGATTTTATCATTTTCACAGAACACAATACCACAAACGTGGTAGAATTTACCACACATCTAGGCTGGATGGTAATCCGTCATACATGCAGTCCATCCTCAACCAAAGCATCATTAAGAAACTCACAACTTACAGGCAAACATGAAGTTGGAAACTAGAAAGGAAACTCAAAGTGGCTGAGTAAGGCGAGACTTGCCCAGGAGGTGAGTGGCATATATATATATATATATATATATATATATATATATATATATATATATATATATATATATATATGCTGGCAATTTGTGAGAAGGGATAGTTTTTCTTAGAAACAGATAGGTTGTTTACAGCTCTTTTATGGGATGCCAGTTCTAGAATTTATTGGCTAGTCCTCTTAAGGTAGAGGCAAGACAGACAACAACACTCTGGCTTAAGGACCATTGGGAAGTCAACCACAGTGGATAACAGTCTTGTTGGACATGGTCAGTCACAATTTTGAGAATCTTGAGAAACCTAGTTTGGGTCAAGGAGATTTCTCAGAAAGTTCCTTTTTTCCTGAAAGAACAGAGTATTTTAAAAGACCGCAAGTTTTGAATGATATTCAGTTTGAAATTCAGAGAAGATTACAAGATGGGAATGAATTTAACAAAAGTGCAAAATTAAATAGATTTAAAATCTTTTAAATAGATTTTAAAAGCCCAGTAAAACCCAAAATTAGAACCATGTAGTTTTAGAGTAGAAAGGAGTCTTAGAAATTTTTTATAGTGGTTCATATGGTCTAAGTTGGATTAAAAAAATAAGTTATTTTTGATTTAAAAGTGTTTTTACATCATCATGAATATCATATCATCTATATATTTCATAATATTTAAGTTCCCCTAGATTGCACTCATGAACAACTATCAAAGTTTGCAAGAACAACCTAACATGTGCAAGAATGCCCTACTAGTGTGAACACATTTAATTAAGGGACAAAATAAATTGGGACATTTAGACATACATGGTAGTATTTAAAAAAAAAAAAAACAATCTCCATCTATTACCAAAAATTTTAAAAGCTGCTTTTTGGATAGTAATTTTGAGAATTCCAGTGGGAAATTTCTACCTCAGTTTATAAACTATTCCACAGTATGCCCCACATGTAAGTAAGTGTGAGATATTTAAAGAGTAAAATCTCATCTGTTGCTGCCAGAGAGAATAGTTGATAGAGTTACAAGAATTCATGTACAGCCAGTGATGTTTGCTCCAGCTGGGAGACATTTTCCAAAGTCTTAGAAAAAGAAAATTTTTGACTATGCGGGCAAACAAGGATATTCTGCTATTAGATTTTCAATCTTAGCATGAGAAGATGAGCAACTATAAAAATAAAGATCATTAAAAAGGTATATTCATGAAGAACCAGGATGATGTTTTTTCTTTAGCTGTGTCTGACTAAGCTTTCTCTCAAATCTCTTGAGAGGAAGTGAGATGAATACCAGGACTAAAGAAAATTATTGAATATTATTTTTACTGTGTGTATATGTGTTTATGTTTATAAACAGAATTATAATCTTATTCTATTATCATCTTATTCTAATTATCCTGTTATCTTATTATTCTATTATCACTTTAATTAAGAAAAAGATTATAAACTGAAAACACTGGATTTAGTTGTAACAGGCTTTTCTCCAACAAGTTGAATGCCTCCTGGCTCATTTGCTTCACTTTTATCTTTGTGTGACTTGTGTGATTTGTGTGATTTGTGTGACTTGTGTGACTTGTGTGATTGACTTGTGTGAGGAATATTCTTAAAACCATATTATAGATTCAATCACAGAGATATACTCTGAAATAAAAACCCTTTTATCTAAATAAAAAAGACCAAACAAACATCAACATATGCTAACCAGTGTGTTTTCCCTGGAGAATAAATCTTTTGCTCACAAAATAGCTGTACATCCCATCTTGTTCTTATTATAGTTTAAGTCATATAATGAACTGTGAAAAGAATGTTACATGCCAGTGTACCCTGTCCTCATACTAAACAGCTTTGGAGCACACTGCAGTAAATGTCAGTTTGTCATTCCATGTTTAAAATGTGATTCTTGTGGTTTCACTGGAGTCACTACAACTTCAATGTTAGTAAGTTGTTCTTTGTTTTCTTTTTCCTATACTGCTTTTTCATACATAGTTTCAAATGTGTTCCACTTTTCAATATAAGCCTTCATATATTATACATTTATAGTAGCATTTTTTACAATAAAAATATGGGAGTAAAATTATAAATCATGAGATCAGTGTGCAAAGGAGCCTGACACATTTAAATTTTGCCCACATCAGTAACTTGTTAGTGAAGTACATGCTGATGTAGGAAACTTTCTTTAATAAAAATCCCGATCTAGATGTGTCCATCTTGATGAATTTGCTAATTTAGAAAATCAAATGAGTAACATGCAAGTTCAAGATGACAGAAATATGTGAATCATTTCTATAAAAGTGGAGTATGTCCCTCTAGTCTTGCAAACACCCAAGTCTGATTTTACATGGGGTGAATGAAAACATTTGTATCTTGCCGGTTCAGAATGAGAGATGCAGATTACAATGGGGTGTTTGCCACTACAAGATTTTCTCATTAGAAATTCTTATTTATTGAACAATTTAACTACACACCCAGTCTTATGCTGGACTCCTGGGGGTTGAGTCTCGCTGGCAATGATTAGTCAAACTGAGAGCTCATCGGAAATGTCCACAGACCATTTAGATTTGTAGGAATGAGAAAAAATGACCAAGGCTTAAAATTAGTGGTGAGTAAGGGATATGTAAGGGAGGGTGTTTTCCAATAAATTAGAGGTTTACCAGAAATATAGTACTTGACTTTCTTGCCTGTTACTTTAATAAAATTGATAAGATGATAGTTACTAGTTTCTTCCAATATCAGTCAAATCTCAATAAGGGAAACATTAAATCTGAAAATTGTTTCCCCTTTTAACAACAGACTGATTTAGTTGATACCAACTGTTCATAATGTCTAGCAGTGAACCTTCGGTCTTGCGTGTATCTAATGTGCCTGATATGAGGAAAAACTGGTGTCTGAAACACAAACTTCACAAGATTAAATGCATGGAAAAGGAAAAGGAAACATTTTTGTAGAGTTTTAATGACATTTCATCCAATTACTATGTTTTCTGAAATCTTTCTGTTTGCAGATGTAAATGTTCTGGAAACCCACACAACACTGACTATCTTTCTTTACTAAACTGTCTAGGAATGCAAAAGTTTGGAGTTTATGTATATTCTGTTTTTGATTTAATGCCATATAGAGATTTCTCAGAAGAAAACATGATTTTGTGATATTTAAAAATAAAAAGTGAACAAATCCTTTGAAAATGGACCACTGAGTAAATGCTAACTCTGGAAGAGATGAGTAAGGCATCTGTTAATGAATCTACAGAGCATGATATAAATAATTTGTCTTGCAGTGCAAATGGTTCAGTAAAATAGTTCTAGGTGAAATCATAGTTTCACTATTAGAATTCCCAAATGAAAGAAGATGAAGATTAGAAAGAAATAACCTCCTGTTGAAATTCAGGTGTGGTAGATCATTTTTTTATTAACTTAAAAAATTTAATAATGCTCATTATCTATGAAGTGTTTTCTAGGGGCCAGCACTGTGCTAAGTGTTCTACATGCCACATACTGGCTCAGTGTGAAATGCTTTTTTAGTGGTGACAGCAATACTATGAAGTAGCCAGTGCAGTTATTCCCACGGAGGTGAAGAAACTGAAACCACAAATGTTTAAGTAACCTACCTAAGGTCACATAGCAATGGTTTGCATCCATATTTGTCTGGCTCCATTATAGGCACATTCATGTAACATTACAGATATTGCAGCAATGAAACCCCTTACTAAAAGCAGGCAAATCTTTTATGTATAAATGCTTCAACCGAGCAGTTGGATTTATATCCAGCATGGGGACTAGTTATTTAGCAAAAGAATTGTGAAGTCATTATTATTATAATTATTGGTATTAAGCATCACTTAGTCAATATTTTTCTCAAGTTTTAGTTCTCCTTTTCACATTTCCATGCTTGTGCTTAAATATCTCCCATAGGGGATAAGTTCTCCCGGCTGGTGCTATTAATACTATTTTGGAACTACTCTGCAATGAAAACGTTCATCATATATTAAAGCTAAGATTATCTTTCTAAAAGTTTCACTCACTATTTCTAGTATAACCTCATGACCTCAGAGAATAAATCATTCTTAAAATACATTTGCTGAGCAGCACAAGTATATCTCCTACAGAGTAAGGTGCTTGTTAGATAAATATGGTAAAAATCTTATGCTTTTGTGCTATTATTGGTAAATGGAAAAAGAAGTGGAACAGAGATGGCAAGGAGGTGAAGGAGGACAGAGTAAAGTAAAAAGAGTTAAAATGGTTTTGGGTGTAGCCTTTGAAAATGAATGCAATGCTATTTTTTTATGTAGACTCATTATGCAAGTAGTTAAAAATAGAAGCAACACATTTCCTCAGATACAGTAAGTCTCAAATCATTAACTAGCAGGGTTTTTGTAAATGATGGCACATGTGCTTGCTTAAGGGCAACTTTCTTAAGAGGCTGGATCTTGTTAACATTAATTTACTTGCAAAACATTTTTCATAGATGATACACACACACTTTTGATCAATTTTAAGGTTGAATATTCTCAAATCCTGAGTAATGGTATCTGATGTTTTTTAGAAAACCTCATTCTGTTTCATAGAAAATAAAATAATATGCTCATGTTCTTTCTATAGTATACCAATCGCTTACACAACCCAATGTCAGTTATATTGTCCCAACTTTTAGCTGTGGTACTATAATGCTCATAATAATAACACAGAGTACATACCTATGAAGTATTCAATAAACCTTTGTGAATTGAACTGAATTGGTAAAGAGTATTTTTATGTGGATTAATTAACCTCATAAAGTTGAGAAAAATGTTTCAGAATCGAAATTAGGTTTTAATTTTACTTGGATGTACATGGACCTAAAGGAAACATAGACACAAATTGGAATAGTTCAGTGAATACTTCAAGAAACAACTCACATAAAGAGGTTGTATAGAAACAGCATTTATGTTTGAAACCTGGAAAAAAATTACAGGAATTAAAGATTGAATTAAGTCAATCAAAGTAGGTAATTTAAATTCTCTGAGCCTCCAATTTCTTAATTTATAAAATTTTTATGAAAATATTTTAATTCACAATCACTGGGCAACTTATTTACTCAGTTACTCTACAAGGTGTCTGTCATCATATTATTTTGTAGAATTAAGTTAGTATGTAGAAAAAAAATCAGGAAAGACCTACAGAATACAAGAGTGTCTAACAGGGACTGCTTTTTGCTCAGGTGGAAACTTAGATAACCCTTTATTCAACAAATATTTATTTTGCTATACATTGTGGCTCTTTGGACAATAGTATCCCAGCTTTCTATTATTAAAATAGTTTAAAGCAGAAATAATAGTCTGAAAATGAATTCTCCTGAAATAATTGTTTTATTATATCATTTTTCCCTCACTTGTCTTCAGTGATACATCCTTTAAATGACAAGAAGTCATTTTGAACTGAGGAATTAACATATCTCCATGAGTCTAAGAGTCATCATTTTGTAACATTTGCTCAGGGGAAAAAGATATATTGTTAAAAATATTAATATAAATCTCAATTTTGGTAACATTAAATATTTGGGGGAAGCATGCATGTAAGGACCTTATTAGGTAAGGTAACAAGTACTTTATTAGGTACTTCCTTGATGGCTGTGACTCTAGAAACTAGCCAGTGTCTATATCTAGTAAATATTACTTTTTATTAATCATCAGCATAACTATCACTAAGTAAATATTAATCGGTAACAAATGCTATTCTTTCAAATTAATATGCAAAGTTTTGGGTTTTTAATTTTACTCTGTTCCATCTTGAGAACCATATGCTCCCTAGTATTGTAGTTTTTTCACTTCCTGATTATGTAAATTTCCTCCTCCAAGTCTTTGTGTGTGTGTGGCATTGTTTTAGGTGAGCTGTGTCTTCCAGACTGGAATGATATGCCACCTATCCTGTCCTCTCAGCTCTGAAATTTGACATTTGACTGTCATCCGTTTGGTCCCTGCTACTGCTCATTAAGTGAAAACTGGATTAAAAGCAACAATGATTAGTAGCTGGTAACAGAATTTCCTTTATTGAAAGTAACCGTGTTTAAGAAAATACCATAACAAATGTGAAAACAAATGTTTGTAGGCAGAGTTCAGGAAGTAAAGGCTGAGTAAAAAAAGATAGAGGTGTGCTTCATAAGAAAACAGCAAATACTTAATTTTTTTTTGTTTTTGTTTTTTCATTTGGAGAAAGAATATATAAAAGTAAAGCAACAAAGGAAAGGCTGAAGGAAAGGCAGTGAGAGGTTAGAAGCTAAAACAGTCTCGATGGAGAGGGCCAAGGGATTATTAAAATACTGTCACATCTAATATTGTTTTCTTAGCACCACCATCATATAAACTGTGCTTGACAACATAAATGGAGACTCTGTGAGTGGGTTAACTTTGGAGAATCACAGAGATACAATGTCTGGGTTATCTGGTGTGAATTAGACAACATGTGTAAGGCCCCAAAGTATCCATATCCGAGATGTCACAGGAAAGCTATTCCACCCCAGTGACCTTGGATAGTAGAAAAATCTGCTTCCTTTGTCTCTACTGTATGATCCTTCTTACAGATAGCTTTACTTTTGTTCTTTTTTTGTAGTTCTTTTTTTTTATACAGAGTATAAAGTTCATAATACATTTGCAAAAATCATCAACTTGAAGAATTTGGCTACTATTATTGATGCAGAGAGACAATTCAGATGTTCAGAAAGGGGAATTTCAGCTTTACTTTACATATCTGTTCTAGCCTCAGTCATTAGAGATATATCTCTCCTAATGTTAATATATACTAATGTTAATATATCTTAATGTTATTAAAACTTGTTCACAGTTAATATTTCCCGTGACTGGTCAGTGGAAACTAATAGGCTATCTATTAGCAACTGAGTAAGAATATAGTTGAAAGCAATGGTCTTAGTGACATCTAGATAGAAAAAAAATTGCTTTCAGAAAAATCCACATGGATGTTTTTGCTTAATACTATTCATATCCCTCTTTTTCTTAATATTTAGTTCAATACCATTCTTCATGAGTTTGATATCATCTGGCCTCTAGTAACTGGTTTTTTTGAAGGAAGAAAGTGGACGTTTCTCTTCTGAGTTTCTCCATGGAACAGTTTATAACAAAAGCTATAAGATTAATGAATATGAACTTTTGTCCAGTGATGTGAGTAGATAGGAACTGTGGGAAACAGGTCTATAAAGAATGCAGTACTGCTCACTCTGAGCCCAGGCTCTCCCAATTCTCATAGTTAAGAGAATTCTAGGAACATTTTAAATCGACCGTCTAGTAGCAAGGTTAGCTAGTGATTCATAGTTGACCTACTAAGTAATGTTCATCATCTAGCATATGAAAAAGTACGGTGTTGGGCACAGAGTGGAAAACAACTATAAGTAAAACATGATCCTGGAGGTAAGGATTTTATAGTCCAAAATAAAAATTAATTGACAACTTAGGCATGGGAATAACGATGTCACAAAGCAGCCTAGGATGAAATCATGAATTCCAGGGTTCAGCAGCAACCTGGATGGAACTAGAAAGACTCATATTAGCAGAAATAAGCCAAAAAGAAAAAGAGAAGTACAGGATGGTCTCACTTATATGAGGAATATAGGGAAAATCAAACAAACAAATAAAAAATGAAAACAACCAATGGGACTGAACCATGGAGCGAGAGAGGAGGAGGAGGAAGAAGGCAGGGGAGGTGAAGAGTA